>APFE030894618.1:0-27954 GCA_000404065.3 Pinus taeda
TTATGCTCTTCTTATCACCTGCATACAGAAGTATTTGACCTGTGAAGGAAGGTACAATAAGGTTTATTCTTACCATTTCAAACTGCTCTTGCACTTCACCGGGAAAGTCTCCATAGACATTCCTTTTTATTTATTTCGCAGTTTGAGTAAAATGTGTGATAAGGTGCAGCTGAGGAAAGAGGACTGTGAAACCTCTTTATTTCATCATGGTTTAATTAAGTTTCTAGTTTTAGATGGCCTCCAAAAGATAGGCAGAGACTGGAATTCCTTTATTTTCATGGCTGGATTCCAAAGTAAGACTGGCCTTACTCCACAACCAGCCAGAGAGTTCACCATAGTTGAGCTTCAAAGGGAAGCAAGAGCCAAAAAGCAAACCAAGCCACAACTACCAAAACCAGTGAAGCCATTAATCATCCAAGAACAACCTCAGCAATCAACAAAGGAAAAGACTCAGGGTAAGAAGACTGTACTTGAAGCAAGTAAATCTGAAGCAGTCTCAAG
Source organism: Pinus taeda (assembly GCA_000404065.3). Lineage (NCBI taxonomy): Eukaryota > Viridiplantae > Streptophyta > Pinopsida > Pinales > Pinaceae > Pinus > Pinus taeda. Next base: position 502 of record APFE030894618.1, read on the forward strand.
GGTAAGGACAAGAAGCCAAATAAATAAGGAAAAAGGTAAAGCTATAGCTGTTGAAGAGAGCCCTGTGTCTAAGGCAAGCCTGAATGATTTATTACAGGCTATTGAATTAGAGCAGTCTAAACCAATTCAAATTGATTTGACACAGTCACCACAAGAAAGTGTTAAGAAAACCAAGGCCTCAAAAAGGCTTAAATTTGATGAGCCAGCCCAGGAATTTATTTTTAAACCTAGAAGACCTATGACAAGAAAATTCCAGCAAGCACAGGAAGCACTGCCCAAAACAAAGGAAACAGGGGAAGGGACACGACCTCGGCAAAAGAGCATCACAAATAAAACATCCATCACATCTCAAGGAGATTATGTGGCAGCCATGAAGAGCCAAATAGAAGCAGCTGAAGATGAGATTAATCAACTGCAGAAAACTGCTAGAGACTTGAAGGCACAGCTAGGCAAGTTGCCTGATAAATGAATTTTCTTTTCAAGAAAGGTTATTTTCCAAATTTTTGTCAATTTTACTTAGGCTTATGGTTTTGAAGATATCTAAATCCCTGTTACACATGAAAAATCAAAGGGAGTTTTTGGCACTCAGAATTTTGGATGATCAAATTCTCGGGTCAAAATCAAGCTGTTTTAAATAAAAACAGCAGTTTCGTAGCGCGCTATGAAACTGCTGTAGGTGATGATTTTAACGCAGACAAACAATTTGATATTATGAGCGGGAATTTGAAAAAGAGACACCTGTCCATCACTACACCCTACAGCATATCTAAAACGTGGCAACGTTCCATACCTTGGGTTATTAAAGGCTCAGAAAAGTGCTGTTACATATTCGAGCAAATTGTGACAAACAGAAGCCGAGAAGCAGGGGACATCTCCTAATACCACGGGGCAGATAAGGATTCATCGTTCAAGGTCAATATGGAGTATCAAATGTCCAGATTATCCAATTTGAAATAAGACCAGGTGTCAAAGAACGAGGAGTAGCCACTATGGCATGGAAACGGAGTTAGAGTCCTAGTTAATTTAGAATTTTTTAAAAATTCCAGTCAGCACTTTATTGTATTTACTAGTCAGTTAAATAGTTGATAGGTGTCATTAGAGATAAGGATCGAGTTATTAAATTCCCCTAAGGCTGGAGGAGGAAGCTCGAATTAGTTAGAATAAGGATTCTATATATAGCTGAAACAACAATGTAATGGGGGTTGGAAATTTGATAACAGAAGTACTCTTTTAGCTTATGTAAATACCATTTTCAGTAATATAAATCATCTGCTTTTGTTCTCAGGATTCATGAAGGATTTGTCATGTTCAGAATGTGTGTTTTGTTCTTTCCTTAATGTCTTTTTACAGTTGCATATATGCATAATCACTCAGAATTCACTGATTGTGCTCTGACTTCCTGTATGCATGTATGAACTGTGGTTTTATATGAGTTGTGTTCTGAACATCTAAATGCTAAGTGCCCTGACTTCTATGTAAAGGCAGTGTCATTGTTTACTGAAGTATGATTGACTCCATAGGCCCAATGGAAACTTGTGTAATGTTTATCCAGCCTTTATATTTGTCCATGTTGTTACACCATAAGAGTTAGCCATCTTATCATTAATCAAAATCAATAATCCTTTTGAGAGAGCCCTCTCAGGCTAAGGAGGCTAAGCCTTAGTCAAAAGCTTGGTTTGAAATAGTTACTTAGAGTCAACCTGACCATCAGCCTATCAGGCTTGATTTTGAGATAACATGGTGGATGATGATTGTCAATTTTTTTTTTTTTATTAAAATGTATTAAAATTAAAAGTTAATTATGAAAAAAAAATCGACCTTGTAATTCTAAATGGAAATTGTAATTTAAATATAATTAATTTAATGCATATTTGATTTTATGTAATTAAAAATAATTTGTTATATAGATTAATTTAATATTAATTCATAAATTAACAAAATTGTTGTTATTATTATGGATATATATTATAATATGTTTTTATTGTCATAATGTGTTTAGTGTTTGTTTCTTGGTCATATTTAACTATAAGGCATTTTGTATTCCCAGTGAGGTATCATTAGAGTATTATAGATATTATTCTTCATTAACTTATATGGATATTTGGATTCCGAGAGTGGTTTTGGGCGGGAGCGATGGAGCAACAGGCAGGTGAGTATGGGTAGGTAGCTGCATGCCTGCAGCATGTCGACGCAGTTGGTTGTACTGTCTACATACACGTCTACCTCAGGACAAGGTATATTATAATACCCCTTCTCCGTAACAAAGGTTTTTTTACTCCGTTTTTTTTACAGTGCTCGCTTTACCTGCACTACGGTTTGGAGTTTTGACCTTAGGTTTCAAGCAGTTTTGTCAACTTGCTACTCCATCTCTTGGCCGTTACCATAGGCAGCTGGCGATACCTTGCCCCTGGCAGCGATGGACCTCGATTTGGTGGATTACTCGGAAGAAACATTAGCAGAGGGCTCTCTCTGGACCACCTCGTGTTCAGCTAAGCTTGGGGAGCATCCATTTAGCAATGAACTGCATGAGGCAATCTCCGGTCTCCTTCTCTCTCAGGCCCATCTGACCACTAGGTGATCTTGCCGGACGAACCCCCTACTTGGTCGTCCCTCTCCTCTCCCCCACCGTCTCCATCTTCCCTAGGGTTTGCGTCGGGGTGCCTTAATCCTAACCCTCTGTCCCCTACCCCTGGTCACAGTTCCCACTCCCCTCTATCTACTTACCCCTCTGCTCCTCCCACTCCATCTTCCACTTTGAATCCCCTGATTTCACTATGCTCGTCGTCACCTCCCTCTGGTTGTTACACCACCGTTCCCCCCCTTAACGGCCGTACTCCTTGATGACACATCCCTTCCCCCGGTAAATCCCCCCTGAATCGGAGCACACCCCTGACCGTTGATGAGACTCAAAGGCTGAAGTTAGGGCTTGCAAGAAGACCAAGTGCTTCTGGACCAAAGCAGTCAATACTTTTCTCAGGCTTGAGGAGGGTATCTGGCTTGGTGATACTATGGACTTCGCAGACAGGGTGCTAGTTGGAAGAGTCCGGGGACGAAATTATATAGCACCTTGCATAAAAACATGGACTTCAGAGGTATGGGGGCATCACCTAGTTGACCTGCCCACAGTACAGATCTTCGTGAAAGGATGGTTTGCCTTACGCTTCTCCAGACCAGACCACACGAATTGGGTACTATCGTCCCACTAGAATTTTGAGCATGCCCTAGTCCTCTTGAAGCGTTGGTCTTCGTTGTTCAACCCGGACACAGAGCAGCTCCGTGTTGGTCCAATATGGGTCAGATTATTGGGACTCCCATTACACTTTTGGTCCAAAGACATTTTCAAGCGTATTGGGAACTCAATTGGCACATATATGGAATCAAATAAATCCTACTTACCCACAGGCAAGATGGCTTTCACTAGAATTCTAGTTCATATGGACACTAGGGGAGGACTACAGGAATTCATCACCATACAGTCGAGATCGTTCACCCAAAAGCAACCACTGGACTATGAGGGCATACCCTATGGATGCCGAAGGTGCCATAAAGTCGGACATGTATACAAAGATTGCCCCCTGATCACCAAGAAGGGCCAACAACCGGAGATCAATGAACAGGAAGCCCGTCCCCCTCGGGACATTCCTCAACCAGCTACAAAAGTGGAAGACCAGCCACAACACGTCCCGGCCGAAGAAGACATTACACATGAGAAAGAATCAAGGAAGAAGAGGGAGAAAGCTCCTCCCTGGCCTCCCTCCCCACCTCTAACAAGAGCACGGGTGGCTATAGGGGACGCATACTCCATGGATATGTCAAATTATCCTCTCTCATCTGCTTTTTCATCTTTTGTTTCTCCTGGTTTTCCATCCCTATCTCAGCAAGTTTGGTCTATGGATTTTTCGAGTGCTCCCTTCATTTCCCCCCTCTCGTACCCCCCTGGCTCCTCTACCAACCGCCCATGGTTCAACACTTCCCTATTGCTCCTCCCTCCTACTTACTCTTTCCCTTAGCCTTCCCTCTCTGATGATCCCTCTCCCCCATTACCCTCCCATCCCCTCCCAGAACCCAGTTACCCCCTTCACTCCCGAATGCATTCTCAAGGCCTTGACATCATAGGTTTCGAGGCGGTATCCTCTCCCCCCCCCCCAAAGCCTGAGGGCATCCCTCTCATATTTCCAAAACCAAGCATCAGGCCGAGGAGGAGATCACATCTGGCAAACAGAAAACCATTAATTGGGCCCTTAGAGCAAAGCAACCCCTCCCCCCCCCCTCCATGAAGCTGCTCTCCTTTAAATGTCGTGGGATGGCTAGCCCGGATAAAAAACTAGCCCTTAAGCGCCTATTTGCTATAGAACTGGTAGACATCATTTTTCTACAAGAAACCCTTGGTCCTGCTTGCACTATTACTCACATACTTGAATCCTAGCTACCTGGCTGGTCATTCCATTCCCTTGATGCCTCTAGCAGATTTGGGGGTTTATCCTTGGGCATATGTAATCATACCATCAAGACTCTGAGGGTCTAGGGAGGTCGGGGATACTTGGCAGTGGATATCTACTCCCCCACTCTAGAATCGAAATTCAGGATCTATAATGTATATGCCCCTTGTCAAGACAAAGCCGCTTATTGGCGATCCTTGTTTAATTTCGCCCTCCTGCAACAAGATAATATCATCTTAGGGGGAGACCTCAATTTCTCCTTGGGATATGCGGAATCTTGGGGCAATCAAGCTTATGTGGATGCACTATTTTTCTTCTTTGAAAATCTCCTGAAGTCCCATAGCTTTATTGACATCCCCTCAGCCAAAGTGCAATCCACCTGGAGGAACAATAGAACTGGGGAAGCAAGCCTGGCTAGACGACTTGATAGATTCCTGACTAAGGAAGACCTGGTCAATAGGGGAGCTCGTATTAGACAATGGGTGAGTTCACGTGGTCTATCAGATCATCGACCCATCTATCTTGAGCTACAAGATGTAACAGACAAACCCAAGGCCCCATTCAAATTTAACTCCACTTGGCTACGAGATATGGAATACATCAAATTGGTGACTATTTTTTGGAAGGCAAACCTCCCAGGCTCATCTGGGAACCTTAGCCATGACTTTGCACATAACATGAAGGAGATGAAAGGCCTATCCAAGGCATGGGAAATGAAGAAGAAGGAAGTGAATGATCTAATCCTCAAATCATCAAAGGAAGAAATCTTATCTTTTGAGGAGGATACAGGAGGAATTATGATAACCTAGGAGAAAAGGGATAAGCACTGCACAGCTCTGCTAAATAGAACACATATCTTAAGAGACAGAGAAGAGAGCTAGTGACTCTGAAGTCGAGCCATCTGGCTGAAGGAGGGGGATGACAATACAAAATTCTATCATAAACATGCCGACGAGAGAAAGGCCATTAATACCATATGGGAGCTCCAAGACTCTTAGGGACGAACCACTCAATCCTTTAGAGAACTGGCTACATTGACATGTGCTCACTTTCAATATATATATATAAGGCTCCACCCAATGCTACCCTTGCAGAATTAATGCATATCGCGCAACTCTTCCCAGGCTTTGTAAATCAAGATATGGAACAGGAACTCCTGTGGTAGGTTTCACCAGAAGATCTTGAAGCCACACTGAAGTGGCTAAAAAAAGATAAGAGTCCAGGGCCAGGCATCTGGACAGTGGAATTTATATAGCTTTCTTTGAGGTTTTAGGAATGGACCTCTTGCAGCTAATAGAGGAAAGTAGAAGAAGTGGAAGGATCCCGGGAGGCCACAAGACTACCTTTATTGCCCTCATCCCCAAAGCTGACAAGCCCACCTCTTTTGATGATTTTATACCAATCTCCTTATGCAATTGTATATACAATATCATAGCCAAGATTATTGCCAATCGCATTAAGCCTATTCTATCCCTCCATATATCCTGTGAACAATTTGCCTTTCTTCATAACAGACAAATACATGAGGTGAAAGGCACCGCACAAGAAATCCTTCACTTTGTACAGCTCAGGAAGTTGAAAGGAATGATAATGAAGATAGACCTATCTAAAGCTTTTGACAGGGTCAACTGGCTATACCTTCGTATCCTTTTAACCCACTTGGGATTTCCTTTCTCTTTCATCAAGTGGATCATGAGCTGTATAACCGATGTACCTGATAGTGTTCTGATAAATGGATTAGCCTCCCACTTTTTTCACGCCGAGAGGGGACTCAAGCAAGCTTGCCCCCTGTCCCCACTACTATTCCTTCTTATCATGGAGGGCCTCAATTGAATTATAGGATAAGAACACAGGCAAGGGATAATTAGGGGCATCAAAAAATCTGATTCAACTACATTGACTCATTTGCTCTTCGTGGATGATGTTCTCATTTTTCTCAATGGTGGCCTTGGCGATCTCACCGCCCTCCACCTTGTTATGGGTACATTTCAAAAGGCCATAGGGATGGTGCTGAACACATCCAAATCCACCATAACAACACTAGGTTGCTCCTAGAATGAATTACTTTTTGCCTTATGGAGATTCCCCTTTACGACTCATCCTATAGAGGAAGGTTTAAGATATATGGGTTACCGACTGAAGCCATTTGGCTATAAAATTGCAGATTGGATTTGGCTCATTTCTAAAGTAGAAAAACATTTAAACATCTGGTACCATAAGTATCTATCTAGAGCTGGTAGGCTGGTATTGATCAAAGCTATTCTAGAAGCAACGCCTATTTACTGGATGACCTTGGCCTGGATCGCCAAGGGCATTCTGAATAGGTTACAAAATATATGCTGCTACTTTCTATGGAAGGGGAAACAAACATGAATAATATTTGCTTGGACTAACTGGGAATCTCTGGAAATGCCTAAGTGATGGGGTGGTTGGGGAATCAAGAGATTGGATACATTTTCCAAAGCACTTGCAACAAAGTTGGGATGGAAACTACTCAATAATTACAACCTTTGGATGAAGGTTGTCACTTCCAAATATATCATCCCATCAAACCCACTTGATTGGATCATGCAAGGTCACAGATCTAACGGGAGCATATCAATCATCTGGAAGGCAGTAACAAAGGCTATGGATCTTATAAGAAATGGCTTGACATGGAGGATTCGATTTGGTTCCCTGGTGCGCATAGGAGAATATCCCTGGGTGGGTTGTGGCAACGCACACAGACTTCCAGTTAATTTGAGACTTCATTTAGTAGAACAGGGTATTACTCATATATGTCATATTGCGGATAACGACCGATCCTCATTGACACAACAGGCTTGGAGATCTGGAGCAGCACTAAACATTCCCCCACCCTGGCAAGAAGAATGGAGACACTACATTTCTGCGTTAATGGAGGCCCATATCAGGATATCGGAAGGAGATGATGGGCTCGTCTGGGATTTTTCAAAACATGGTTATCACATCCCTAAGACTGGATATTTAGTTCTTTTGGATCCCCTTAAGCCGGCTTCCCCTGAGCCATGGTGGAACCTTTTATGGAAATTAAAAGCAGCCCCAAGATCGAAGTTGCTTATTTAGTCTATACTAAACAACAAATTCCTGACAGGTGCAATCTTTTTGAAAAGATCTTTCTTAGGGCCATTCTGGTGCCACCTCTGCAAAAATAATAATAAAGATATTGAACACCTCTTTCTGTACTGTCCTGTTGCACAAGGGCTATGGAATGGCTTCCTTCAATTGCTCCCCATATCTAGCAAATGGCACGACAACAACTTAAAGGAAGCTTGGGAAAACTGGTGGAATGAATCCAAGGGAAAGGAAAGGAACATACCGCTGGTCATAAGCTGGGCGCTATAGATAGCCAGGAATCAAATCATCTTCCAGAAAAAATCCCCCCACTAGCCTTCCATTATGAATAGAGTATCAACGAAGTACCACATGATACCCGAAGAGGCCACTCAAATCCAGCACAGAAAAATCAAGGTAGAAGTCATCAATCACTCCCTTCCATGGGCCTACTTTGATGGCTCAGCTCAGGAATTGGGATGTGGAGGAGGAGCTGTACTACATTTATTGGATACCCACTCTTTTAAAATAGAAACAAGGTTGGGTGGGGGAACAAACAATTATGTCGAGCTTCTAACCGCCAAATACCTTATACAATATGCATTACATAAACATTGCACGAATCTACAACTTTTTGGTGATTCAAAACTGGTTGTTAACTGGATCAACAAAAAACACATCTGCAATGCATATACATTGAAGTATATTCTGGATGAGATTCATAGATTATTGTGTCTTTTGACTCTTTTACTTGTCATCATATTTACAGGGAGCAGAGCACCGTTGTTGGCCACTTATCCAAAGAATAAGCGATCAGGGATGACGACACTTGGATGATTTGCGAGGAAAAGGATGGTGCCATTTATAAGCATTATCACAAACCTTTTATAGATCCTGAATCTATCTTAGCAGCACTGCTAGAACATAATTTCATTTTTTATGCTTATCTTTTTGTTTATCTGTAAATAATTATCAGAACTTATCACTCCCTCTTTACGAAGAGGTCAGACAGTTTACTTATTTTTTGTTTTATCTCCATATACTCCCTGCGTGGAGGAATGCTCAAAGTTTCTTGCTTTTTTGAACAAGCAAAGCCATACTTAAGTAATGCTTATGCATATGTAAAATGTAATTTTCTCCTATAATGAAAATTACGACTTTTTCCACAGGAAAAAAACTTCTATGGATATTTGGGTTTTACCATTTAAATTATTTGTTTGCTTCCTCTCTTTATGTTTATTAAAAAAAATAAAATCTATTTAATATTTTTCTTAGGAGTTTAAATATGATAAATTTATTGTTATATATCTATGCATATGCTCATGTATGCATATTCTTATGGTCTTTCATGGTATCAACACCTCTTTTCTAGATCTAAGATTGTTATGTAGATTTAATTCCCTGGATAAAATTCGTTGTATTTACTTTTTTAACATTAAGTATATTTAAGATATTCTTTAGATAGTATTTTAGCACCTTAGATTAATTTTGAAGCCTTTCTTTTTACACATATTTAAATTATTGTTCGATTACATGCTTTATTTCTTCATTTTAAGTATTATTTTCATCAAATATGCCATTGTGATTGTATCTAGAGCATACAAACTAGTTAGGATAAACTAGTTGTCAAAATTGGTGTTCATTTGCTCTAGGTCTAATTAAAAGCCAATCAAAGATTAAGATAACTTCTCTACAAATAATATAACCTAACGTTTTTGGGCACAATTTTATTTTTTGGGTGAGCTAAATGGTTGAGAAAATGTATCTTCTCCTAAAAGTTCATAGGTTCAAACCTAGAGGAGGATTGGGTATGTACACCTTTCTAGAATTAACAATTAAATTACTGCATGGTGGAAGGGACCTTGTCCCACAAATAAGGAAGGGACCTTGTCCCACAAATAAGGATGTCTCGTACACCAATTTGGTGTCTTACTTGGTTGTGACCTTCAAATTAAATTATTTTTATTGTTATAAAAAATATGAAATTCAATATTTCAAACAAAAGAGGAAACAAACGTTGCATATAATTTTTTTTGCCTCCCTGCTCCTCCCATCTTAGTAGGAAGTTGTACATCATAAGAATCCATATGAAACTAGATGGATTGTCCTTCCTCAATTAGCATGATATAACCTTTCCTTGATAAATTAATTGTATGATACACCATTCTAGAGTCATCGTGAACACCCTTCTTCTCACAATTGTAAGGTGCAAAAATTGGTTGTAAAAATTTATGTTTCTAATTTTCCCTCCTCTATAAGTGTTATGCATGGATCTTTTGCACAATAACCTCTTGATAGGTGGAAAACTTCCTCCTAAAACAAGGGATCATCACCCAATCAAGACCCTGATTAGGCCTATACTTTTTTGGTGTACTGATGTCCACTTGTATGTGGACCTAATTGCCACCCAAAGAGATTATTCCTCAAAGGATATTTTCATTTAATCTTTCAAAAATCTTAGCTGCAATTTTATTAAACATAAATAAAACTAGCTAGTATCCAGAAATATTTACTTGTGATTTGAAGTTGATCGTTTTGAAAGTCATGTCATGAATAACTTTTAAAAGAAATAAAATAGTTCCTTGCTTGATGTTTCTATGTCGCCAAGAGGGGGAGGGGGGCGGAGGCGGGGAAGTTTAATGCTAAAGTCACGGGTTAAGAATCATTTTTGAAAAAGAAAACACAAAACAAAATGTTGGGTGGCATGTTTGAATCAATGTCAAGTGAGATTCAATGAAATCAAATCAAAGAAAAAGGTAAGTATTTTCAAGTAAAATCGAAAGAAAATGATTTTTTTTCAAAGTGAATGGATGCATGAAACACACGAAACACGTGATGTGGGGTCGTGTCGTTGGCTAAACCAACTACCATGTAGTGAAGGTATCGACGATGAAAATGTCACACACTTCGACTTTGTTACCCACTAAAATAATGGAATTTAATTAAAATTTTGTTCATGCTCTTCTTATTTATGTAAAGGATCGACAACTGCATGAATTCCAATACTAATGGGTAGAGAAGTAACATAACAGTACCAGTGTCAGAGCATGCTCAAAATATGCAAAGGACCTCATTCTCCCACATATATTCTATCCTCGACACAGTGAAAGTTCCACACAAGGAAACATAACATTGCTAGCATTAGAGCACCCCTGCAATATGCAAATGGCCCTCTTTTCCCACACATACTCTTCCGCATAGTAAAAACTATGCATAAGGAAACATAATAATATTAATTGGAAATTTGTTCAGGCCTTGTTCTCCCCTTCCCCTCCCCTCCTTTGCCTATGCAAAGGACCTGCAACCATGAAACGTAATAATATTAATTGGAGATTTATTCAACCCCTCTTCCTCCCCGCGACCTATGCAAAGGACGTGCAACTGCGTCAATTCTAACATCATTGCACAAAACACTAACATCATAATGTTAGTATTAGAGCACTCACCAAAAAAATGACCACTCGAAAAATCAGTTTTATTTTTATTTTAAAATGATTTGTCAAATACAAACAAATACCAAAAATAAAATACCCTCTAACAAGAAATTATATCCTATTAGAACTCTATGTGCTCATTGAAAATAGAAAATAAAAATGATTGAAAATTAAAAAACTATTTAAAAACAAAAACAAACTAACTTTTATCAAAATTAAAATTAAAAATAAAATTGCAAAAACACATTAAAATGAACAAAGTCAATCCAAACATCTTTCATTGAAATTAAAATTAAAATTAAAATTAAAGTTAAAATTAAAAACAGCACATTAAAATGAAACAAAGTCAGTCCACTTGCACATCAAAACAAATGCTATAATACTAACAAAAGCAGCGAATAATAAAATAGTTCATTGCCCCATGTTTCTATGTTTGGTGTTGAGGAGTTTTTAGCGCTAAAATATCAGCGAAAAAATCGTTTTTGAAAAAGAAAATACAAAACGAAACTAAATTGTAACTCGGGAAGTTGGGTGGCATGTAACAATCGGTGGCAAAACAGTGTTCAATGAAATCGAATCAAAAGAAAAAGGTTGGTCTTTTCCAGCAAAAGAAAAAGAAAGTTGGGTGGCCTGTTACGATCGGTGGCAAAGCTGTATTCAATGAAATCAAATCAAAAGAAAAAAGTAAGTCTTTTCGAGCAAAGCCGAAAGAAAAGGAATCAATTTTTTTTAAAGCGAAATGGACAGGCAAACACGTGATGTGGGGCCCAGTGATCAAATTTGAAGGGCAAGTCTTAATTTCATTTAGAAGGGCATATATTCCGGTCGCACTTCTATAATGAAAATCATAAAAAAAAAGAGCAATTCAATTGACAACAGTAAATTATTTTCAAATTTCTTTTTATTTTTTCACAGGAGAATGGTGGAACAACAACCCCATGGATGTTGTGTATAAGGCAGGTCTGATATGAGCCGCAACTAATATATCGGATGCATTTACCATTAATGGATAAACAAGAGACCTATATTCCTGCTCCAGTTCAGATAAGGATTAATTTTGTAGGAAATTTTTGTGACCACAACGTTCAAGCCAATATACAAGTAGCTCAATCAAATTTAAGTTTATTGCATGAATGAAAAAATTCAGTAAAATTCTAAACAGGTTTAGGATTCAACAAAAGAGTGTACAAAGGTGTATATGTTTTTGGTATCTCCTTTTTTAATATGAAAACATATGAGGAATTGGGAATCCTTAAAAAAATCAAATCCAGTATGTTAGGAACCCTGTTGAATGCGCTTTTCTCCAACCATAAATCGTGCTTAAACCTTGCTTGACAGGGGTTTGCTGAATGATGAATCTATGCTCCTCTCGAGCTTAAATCGTCGTCAAACCTTGCTTTGGGCAGCCTTCAGGCACAACCCAGTGAAATACCTAATACATGGCCCATATTGACATCTAGTCGCTCTCAATTGAAACTACAAATGTAATGGTATCAAAGGGTAATTGTGACATAATAATTAATAAGAACTTCCATCATATGCACAATTAGAAAAAACAACTCAAAAAGAAAGTGTTGTTTTTGAAATGGGAGCAACTCAGAAACTGTCAAATGTAATGGTATCAAAAGGTAATTGTGACATGATAATTAATAAGAACTTACATCATATGCACAATTAGAAAAAACATCTCAAAAGGAAACTGTTGTTTTTGAAATGGGATTTAAGTTTTAACATGAAAAGAAATTTACAAATTCAACATTCTTAAATTCTAATTTTAAAAAAAATGAAATTTAAAAAAAAGTTTGACAATTTGACAACACTTCTTAAAAAATTTTAAGATATTATTCCAATTTTTTTTTAAAATGACAAAAATCAATTTTTAAATTTTTTTTTACTGGTAAAATTTTCTCCCCACTTCTCTGACATGCCAGAGACCCTTTGAAGGGCTCTGACGTGTTCAATTTTGATCCCTGGTGGGGCCGTCTCGATGGCTAAACAAACTTTCGAGCAAAGCCGAAAGAAAAGGAATCATAATTTTTTTTTAAAGCGAAATGGCACACACTTCTTGGGGCTCTATTACCCACTAAAACTATGGACTGTTTTTAATTAAATTTTATCTAATAATTAAATTAACAATAATAGACAAATGGTTAGATGTTTTGGTCATTACCTAAGTAATTGTGTCCATGAATTTGACAGTGCATTGCACTCTTGTTTACTGGTTTGGCAAGTACTGGAGACATTGAATTGCATTTTTGTTTACTGGTTTGGCAAGTATTGAGAGATAGAGATAGAGCCACACAGTGCCAACGGCCTCAGAAGCAACTGGTGTATTGAGTGCGCATTCCCCATCTTTTCTGTTCTGTTCTGCATCCCATGGCATCTTCCTCCAAATCGGCATCCGCCTCCGCCTCCACCTCCACAGCGGATGACAACACCTACTACGCGTTCGATGTGTTCCTCAATCACAGAGGCCCTGATGGTAAACCGTTTGCCATCAGTCTTTACAATCGCCTCAAGGATCATGCTCATTTACGAGTCTTCCTGGACAGGGACGAATTGGAGAGGGGAGAAGAATTAACACCTCAGATAGAGGGTGCTATTAGAGCTTCCTCGGTTAATATAGCTATTTTTTCTCCCAGATATTGTGAATCAGACTGGTGCCTGAAGGAGCTGGTGCTCATGCTGGAGTGCAAGCGGACGAAGGAGACGAAGGGTTCAACTGTTCTTCCCATATTCTTCCATGTCAAGCCTTCAGTACTTAGATGGACAGAGGGAGAAAAGGGAGTGTATGGTCAAGCCCTGAGCTCGCGCCAAAACAAGAGAAATCCAGATGGTCAACTACGATACAAGCCGGAAATCATTGGAAAATGGAAGGAGGCTCTCCATGACGTAGCAGAAATTATCGGTTACGAGCTGGACGAGGAGCCGTATAATGGGTTAGGACTCATCTCTCCCTGTTCCTTTGTGATCGTTTTTCATTAGTCTCATTCATATAGGTATATCATACTTTATCTACTTTTCTTACTAGTAAGTTTATTTTTTATATTATTCAGTGATGAGAGTAAGCTGCTGACCGCTGTCGTCGAAAACGTGCTGAAATTAGTTCCAAAACCGCCCCTGTATGTCTCCATATATCCGACTGGATTGGAAGAGAAAGTTAAAGATCTTGAAGAAAGAATGTTATTACACCAGCATGAAAGTGGGAAGGCTAAGGTTGCAGAAATTGTCGGACTTGGGGGGATTGGTAAAACGACCCTCGCAAAAAAGTTCTATAACCTCAAGAATAAAGAGTACCGTCGTTCCATCTTTTTATATGATGTCAGAGAAAGCGACTCTAGAGGACAGCTAAAGGATTTGCAGAGACAACTTATTAAGGAGTTGAGTTGGAAGGATAAGGAAATATACAGCACTGACGAAGGTATCTCTCTTCTTCAGGAATGTCTCCCACATTGGCACGCACTTATCATTTTAGATGATGTGGCTGATGTAGGGCAGGTGCGCACATTGCTTCCGGTTTCACCAGCGAAGGATAGCTTGATTCTAGTTACATCCCGTGATAAAACGGTACTTAAAGGTTGGGAATTAATTAAAGATCCATTTATTTACCCTCTCGGAGACCTCGGTCCTCAACACTCTGTAGAGCTCTTCTGCCAGCACGCCTTCCATCGACCTTATCCTCCTGATGCAGCATTTGAGCAACTGGTTAATAAGTTTGTGGATGCCTGCTGTAAAATGCCATTATCTCTTTGTGCCATCGGCGCGTCTCTTCATGGCGAAGAGAATCCTAAGCACTGGGAAGAGCAATTGCTTAAAATCCGCAGAACTCTTCCCACGCAGATACAAAATATACTGGATCTTCACGTTGAGGAAAAGAAGATATTCTTAGACGTTGCCTGTTTCTTCGTAGGAGAAGAGAAGGATACAGCCATGATGATATGGGAGGCATCGGGGTGGGCAGCATCGCTGGGTCTGGAGGCTCTACGGAACAAGCACCTCGTGGAGGTGGAGGTGTACAAGAGTTGGAAGGATGGACAAGAATGTATGGTGGAATGCATAGGAATGCAAGACCACCTCAGAGACATGGGCAGATATCTGGCGGACAGAGAACCTTCGCTTCGTCGTATTTGGAGCGTAACTGAAAACCTTTCGGACCTGTCGCCTGTACGTATTGAAGTTTTAACCGACTTTCAAAATAGTGTTAATATTTTGAATTCCTAAACTTGGCAAAATGTCAATATTATTTCTAACCGTTTCCGGATAACAATTTAGAAGGGAGGAATAAGAGATTCCGCCGAACGCGATCGTCGAGTTGCCGAGCTGAGGTGGAAAGCGCCTCACCTTCAGGAATCGTCTTATGTGGAAGGCGTATTCAACGTTGAGCACCCACCCCAGCTCATATTGCTCCGCTGCTATAAATGTCCGGACTCCTCCTTTGCTCCAAATATTTCAACAAAGAATTTAAGAGTTCTACATATAGAGGGAAGCAATCTGAAAACACTGTGGCATCTTGAATCTCAGGTAGGTAGTCATGTAATTGATTGACGAAAGGTTGTTTTTATTTTCCTTTATTATTAAAATTTCTTTGCTGTCTTAACATACTGATTCACAATGTCAAATAGGTGACATTTACAGAAGCAAATCAACTTTAATGTTTTTATGTACACATTGCAGGCACCACTACGGTTGACGGAATTGTATGTTGATGCTCCCCTTTCAGAGGTTCCAGAGTCTATTGGGAAACTGAATCAGCTCGAAAGAATTGTACTGAAAAATGGTTATTTTAAAAGTTTACCAAATGAATTCTATGATATGCATTCATTGAAACATATCACATTACAAAACTGTGAACAAATGATGTTGCTGCCGGATTCAGTTGGGATCTTGACGGGCCTCCAGATTCTCGACTTGAATGGGTGCTCCAGCTTGCGGAGGCTTCCAAATTCGTTCAGGAACTTAAAGAACCTCCGACATCTTGACTTGTCTAAGTGTTCCAATTTAGAGATGCTTCCATATTCTTTTGGAAACTTGAGAAACCTCCAATATATTAACTTGTCCAAGTGCTCCAATTTGCAGATGCTTCCATATTCTTTGGAAAACTTAAACCAACTCCAATACATGAACTTGTCTTGGTGCTCCAATTTTCAGATTCTTCCAAATTCCTTTGGAAACTTAAGGAACCTTCGACATATTGACTTGTCCTCGTGCTCGAACTTGCAGATGCTTCCAAATTCTTTTGGCAACTTAACGAACCTCCAGCATATTAACTTGTCTGGGTGCTCCAATTTGCCAATACTTCCAAATTCCTTTGGAAATTTAATACAACTTAAACACCTGTATTTGGGAAAATGTTACGAATTGAGCATTTCTAACGAGACGCTCGGAGAGCTAAGCCATTTGGAAATTCTGCATCTGGAAAGCTCTTGCCTAGAACTGTTAGAAATGGGAGAATTGGTATCTTTGGAGGAGTTGCAGGTACGTGAATGTGTCAATTTGAAGAGCATACAGGGGTTGGACCAGCTGACAAAGCTTCGAAGACTACACGTTGCTAATTGCTCTGGCTTAAAAGAGCTGTCAGGTGTTGAACATTTGATGTCGTTGGAGGAGCTTGACGCCTATGGCTGTCCCAACCTGCAGTGGGGTTCGGGAGTGCTGGAGCAGCTAGACAAACAACTGAAACGTTGCACCATCAAATGAAAAGCAGTTACCTCTGCAATTATGTAGTAATAGCACTTCAAATTATTACCTTTGTTGCCTAACAACAACAGCTGTTTTTGTGCCCGTTATCTTTACTCTTCATTCTTGTCTTGTGAATGGCAGGAAGAGTAAACTTCTATTTTTTTTAATTACTTTTTGTTGCCAGTGGCCAAAGTTCTTAGTGCAAGCCGCAGATGAGCGCTCTTAATGACCAAAATGTATGGCACTTGATCTTTTTGACACTTATTACACCGAGTCTTCTAAATTTTGCATCGAGTCTTCTAATTTTTGTTCCGCTTGTTTTAAAATGACCGGCTGAAACAACGAATTCTTCTCTTATAAGCTGTTTTGCTATAATGATCTCAACTACAGTCATTTTTTTTAATTAAATATTTGATTCTATGCTGAGCTTTTATGGTGGGCACCTTCATCATAATCTAACATTAATGGTAAAGTAGCCATATAGCATCCTTTTCAAATTCCATGAGCACAAGTCCAATGGGGGTATATTATACATGAGTCACCATCCCTGGTGGACATTTGTGCTGTCCTAGAGTACGTTTTGTGCTTCCTTCCATGGAAGTCCGGTAGTTGCCATTAATAGAAATGTGCATATTAATACAAAGGAACATTGGTGCTGCCCTTTGACAATAACTTTTTAACTATTATTATTGAAATGAAGCTATACATTAATAGCTAGATAGATAATAGGTTTATTAAACATTTAGTGATGTAAGATATTTATAGGACAACATAGAATAATACGGAGTATCTAGGGAATTATAATAATGTGGGTTTAACTCAAAGTATTTAAAAAAATAAAGAACAAAGTTCATATAATGGTTTAGGAAATAGAGAGCATTATATAAGAAATAAAATTTTAAGTCATGAAATATGTATGTTGAAAATTATGGTAAATATATGGAATATTAGTTGAAGTGCATTATTCATTTGGCGAATAATATATGGTTTCATTATATGTTGAGAGTTGTATTTGTTAGTGTATTTTATTAAGTTTTTTTATATATATATGGGAAAAGAGGGCTACATGCTTAAAATTATTTTTTGAAAATTTTAAGTTAAAATTTGAGAAAACTAGTGATAGATACGAATTTTTTTCGAAAAAATACTCAAACTTAAATAAATAAATAATCATTCTTTAGAAAAAATACCCAAACTTATAAAAATAAATAAATAAATAATTCTTTATTTACAAGTTCAAATTTCTGAGATTTGTGTGAAGTGCAAATTAGATATTTTCTAATGAATAACAAGATTTTAGCCTTACTACAACCATTAGATGCACAATAAGTGTGTTCTATAATTGTAATAATAATAGAAAATTGTAGTAGTGTAAGCACGCTTATTGCCATTTTAATTTAGTTGCATAAGTGATTTTTTTTCAAAACCCAAGTTTTATTTTCAAGTTATGTATAGTAAAATGGATTTTAGTGACAAAGATGACAGTTAATGAATACATAAATTGAATAAAATTTCAACATTTATTATTTTTGTAGAAATTTTCTACATATGTATATGAGGGAGGGCTCTCAAATTTGGTGGGGTGAATTTAACTTTGAAGATATAGATGTACTATCAAATAAAGGCTATGAAACACTATTTTTAGATAAGTAGTTTTATGTTGAGACAAAAAAGATAAAGACAGCATCCATAGTTTATTTTCATGTGGAATATCTATATAACAAATCATGGATGGATTTAGCGAAATAAAATTGTTGTTTCTATAAGCCCAAGAGATCATATAATTTCATCAATGCTAATTTGGCTAGAAAATTGGAAGTACCTACATATAATGTTCCTAGCACACATGTTGATATCATGGATAAATATGTGTTGCATTCTAATTTTTATGCCATGGATGTGAAGGATGTGCATGTTATTCTTGGAAATTCTTGGATGGAATCAATTGGTACTATTAATATTAATGTTCAAAAGAAATTTATGATGATTTGGTATAAGAAAAAAATCACATTGTAGGTTGTCTCTAGCTAAACAAAAGGGGTTGAAAGTGCCACATGCGTAAGTCTCTATTGGGAACATAATTATAAAGAATGAATCCAAGGTTGAATCAACAGAAGAGCATACAAAAGCACTTGAAGAACCACCACAAGAGGGCCATAAACAGGAAGAAGAAGCTAAGGAAACCTCGGGTTGAAGAGTCCAAGCAAGAGGAATTGAGAGCTAAGGCTATTGTATATCACCACCCAAACTGTAGGTTTTAACCCCGTACAGAAATTACCTACATATGAATTCTAAAACACAGAAAATAAATAATGCGAGAGCATAACACATAAAACACATATACACAGAGAGTTTCCCCTGGATCCCAAAACCGGGACTACCAGCTTGATTTTTCATTATGTTCCTTTCAATGTTAGGAGCACCATAATTCTAGCTCAACCTAGCAAGCAAACAATAGAACCCCTTGATCACCTGTCATTAGGATGGATGGATGTGAGTACTTGGTGCCATATGACTACATTGATTGTATGATTTCTTTTCGTGTTTCAAGGATGAAACTTTTGAAGGGGAATGAAATGTACATATCTATAGAGGGTAATATAGGGTACGTAGTGAGATATCCAAGGGATTTATAACAAATATACATTTACAATTTAGTGTTCTTAGAAAATAAGAATTACTGGAAAGTTCCACCTATTAAATGTTTGTTCTCTAAAACGTTCTTAAAAAATAATAAGCAAAATATAAAATAATGTAATAAGGTATAACATGTAATGTTTTGAGCATTGTGATGTTACCCTATATCAAATATTTTATCTATATTACTTGTGTTAAATATTTTATACTTAATTAAATTTGTTTTAAAGTTTATATTATATTATCAGATCCATTGGGCAATTTAGAACTTAACAACCAGAAACACACCCAATATTGAAATCGATTTATTATAATATTTATATGAAAACGCATTTTGAATATTCATTTTATGTGGTAGCAATGATGAGTATGATGAGAGAGTAATGTACACAATTGAGCTAATTCAAAGTTTTAGCTTTTTTTTCTTTCAATTTACCCTTTTTCAAATCTTATTTGCAATTCATTTAATTAAGTGAAAAGTTGACACTCACATCTAGTTCTTATGTCACAATATCGCATTCCTGGCATTTCTAATTCTCAAAAGTCAAAACCCATAAATTTTTCTAACACAAATCTTTATGCACCATACTAGTTTGGTAATGTATTTTTAATGGCTCTCAGGTTGTAACGTTCCTATTTAAGCATGAGATTAACCTAAGAGGGACAATAGAGTTGGAGAAAAAAAATTATGTGCAGCATAGTTTATCCTATGCATTTCCCTGTAAGAAAAGAGAGAGGATTATGGGCAACACAGTCTCTGTTATGCATTTTCTTGTAAGAATGGAGATAAACTAGGTGTTAATTTTGGGGGACATTTCTTGGTTGTTACTGACTTTTATGTGTGAGATTTGAGTGTGGATTGAATAAAGAATGTTATTAATGTGCTGCTAGCTGAGTATTCTATATTTCCCTGATATGTTAATCCATCTGAATAAAATCTTCTCTTAGTCTCTTGTTCTAGTTAGTGTTTTTGTGGTGTCTATTTTCTCTGTTTATTGCCAATTCTCTCAATTCATGTTTGAAGAATAATTCAAGACCATGCTCTGTATATATGAAAACAAAGTATATGCATACTCATGAACAATTTTGAGGAATAGAATTGTTGAGGAAGAGAATTGTTGGAGGTTTGAAGCGAATCAAATTGCTATTAGAGAAACCAAAAATATTAAGAGGAGAATCATGTCGACAATCGAGGCAGATTTTAGAGCAAGAGTTTATTTTCTTAATTAAAGAGTTTGTTCAAGGAAAAGAATCATTGGCATGCTCGGAGGAGCATTAGAAAGTACTATGGTGTTGTTGAATGCCTGAGGACATCGGATTCGCATTGAGAGACATGACTGCAGGTAATGAGTGAATAGTTCATAGGGAGGAATAGAAGACTCACAATAATGGTTCCTAGTGAGTGAATTGTTGAGAGAAGCTAAAGAGAGGATGACTGAGAGAGGTATCTTGACGAAGAAATCGACAATTGAAGAGTGTATTTGGCCAACGTGGAGAGTGAAGCAAAGTTGGCAGAGAAGCAAAATTCTTGACAGGCAAAAAACCACACCAACATCATAACAGTAAAAAAAAGTTACAGATACAAATGAAATCATCCAAGCAACAGGCAGTTGATAGCATGCATCGAGAGGTTGAAATATGGAGGAACATTTTTGTTAACTCCCCCATTTGCTAACATTGATGATAATGACTCCGTAAAATGTGAGGAAAATAGTATGCAGAGATTTTTTTCATAAGGATGGTGCAACATTTATGAGAATATAGTCATGGAGGTTGCATACCAGCAAGTTGGCCATGAATTTTGAGGAAGCAGAAAAAAAATATGTAGAGGAAGACGAAGTCGTAGAATAATTATTTTTTTATGGCATAGCATACATAGAAAGTAGTCTAACAATTCTAATTTTTGAACCCATTTACAACTCAAATCATCAATAAAAATGTCAATATTCGATCAGGTCTAAAAAAGCAGAATAGTTAGATAGTTCCCATTTACCAAATGCCACTTGAGAATAACATTTCAACAATCGAGTACAAAGGGCAACATGAAAAAGGAAACAGTTTGCTGTGAGAAATTGGAGGAGAAAGCGTAGAGAGGCCCATGAATAAACTCCACAATCGAATATTGATGTTGAAAATATTTATTTATACAAATAAAGAGTAGAGAAGAGACTCTTATGTCTCAATAATTTCTTCTTCTAGTTAATAATATACAAAGTAATCCTGAAGGATTAGTCAACATCTCCCCTTTAATCTGAAGGGACATCTGACATGCCAAGTAACATTATGAATTTTTCAAACTTTTCACATCCCAATGCTTTGGTAAAGATATCTGTGATTTGCTCTAAAGTAAGATAATTTGTCAAATGAATGGTTTTGGTCTCTACATGATGTCGAAATGTTTGATTCGATCATGGAATTTGGGATTCTTGGCCAATTGAGTTGTAGAAATATTGTCAATAAAGAGAAGCATTGAAGTCTTTTGTTTCTCCTACAAATATTCAAGTATGTTCCGAAGCCGAATGATTTCTTTTGTAGCTTGAGGCGCTGCAACATATTTGGCTTCAGTGGTAGAATCAACAGGAACATATTTCATTCGTGATCTGCAAGTGATAGTTGTTGATTTGAGATTTATCAAATAACTAGAAGTAGACACCCCATGCTCTTTATCTCCATCAAAATCTGAATCTAAATAACGAGTGAGTTGAAAGTCTGAGACTTTAGAATATTTGATTCCATACAACTAAGTGCCTTTAAAATATTTAAGCACTCGTTTTGTTGCAACCCATTGACCTTCACAGGGCTGATGCATAAACCTGAAAAGTATTCCTACAACAAAAATTATGTCAGGACGAGTAGTAGTAAGATAAATCAAACTTCCAACATGCTGCATGTACTTTGTTGGATCTTCAAATGTACCACCTTCTTTTGAAGTAAGCACTAGGTTCTACTTCATTGGAGTAGAAACAAAATTACAATCCTGCATACCAAATTTACTCAATAACTCTCCAATAAAAATATACTTAGGTTTCTGATCAACTTCAATTCCTAAATAATGATGAAGTAAACTAAAATATATCATATCAGAAACCTTTTACAACTCTTTTTTAATGGATGCTATATAATCATCATTATTCCCTATAATAAGCAAATCATCAACAAAGATAACTAGATATACAACTAATCTTCCAACTTTCTTGACAAATAAAATTGCATCATCTAAATTGAAATGCTTATAATTCAACTTGAAAAAATGCTTAATTAATTTTTCATGCTCTTGCTGGTTTCAAACCATGCAAATATTTCACCAAGTTATATACCTTCTACTTTTTTCCTTTAACAAAACTCTTTAGCTGAAACATATAAACGGAGATTTAAAAAGAAATTTTACATCCATGTGATATATTTGGCAGCTAAATGTGCCAATCATAGTATTACTCCCGATATAAAAATCAATGTGCCAACTTCCAATATTAAAGGGCCAACATAAAACACATGCAAAAGCGAAACGTTAATAATTAAAGAATATGTAAAATAGTTTCTGTAACGTATCGTTCATAGAGATTCATATATCGTTCATAGAGATCTATCAATTTATTAGGACGCAACAACACAACGAAAATACTTTGAAAGAATACCAGATAGAAAAACAAAGGGCGTGTGGAGTTTTCTGGAGGAATACAATTCAATAACTCAAGCTTCGGTTAAGACGTGCCTTGACAATTGTAAATACCTTAAAACATGATTAGTTCGCATACTTCTAAAACCTGGTTTTCGCTGGCAAGCGTCAAGCGTCACTATCCATCCCTTTTCCCCATCCACTTCATTTCCACTACCACTGTGATAAGCAACGACCTTGGTGTACTTAGCTTCATTTTGGAATAATTTTGAGTCTTTTGTCCACATATACATATGTAGCATTCTTCCGCTTGATCCGCCTCCACGGAAGGTTTTGTACTCCACATCTTGTGCAGGGTGGTTACTTGGTTCAAAACGTACACCGAAGGCGTTGCTACTGTCTTTGTTGGTGATAAAGCACATGATTACCGCTTTATATGAAAGGACATCGTCTAGCTCTGCGGGAGATCTAACTGTGGTGGTCGCAGTGACACCCCGTACTGCTGTAACATGCTCAAAAGCACTCATTCTTGCCTCAAAGCCCTGCACGATAATCAAATAATGCATCGCTTTAAAATTCAAACATTGATAACTTTAATAACGGATGATCTACCATCCCCTATACACGCTTCTACACAAAGGAGGTACTTACCGTAGCATTCAAGAGACGTCTTCCGTCTATGTCTGTTGAAACGCCGAGAACATTTAGGCGTTCCAACTCATTAAGATTTTCCATCGTCTGCAGCTTCCAACACCTTTCCGCGCTAATTTCTTCCAATGATATCAGTCCTTTAACATTCAGGGTTTCCAGTTTAGTGCACCCATTTATGTTGAGAAATTTAAGGTGTACAAGATTTGAAAGGTTTGTCAACGTCTCCAATTGTGTGCAACTTTCCAGTGTCAATCTTACAAGTGTTGGTGGAAAACGTGGGACCTGCTTCAACTGAGTGCTACCTGAAAGATCAACTTCTTCAAGCTTAGGGCAAACAAGTGGAGGAATGCATATGTTGGATATGTCTGTGTTTCTCAATGTGAAATCTCTTAAAGCTTCCATGGCATCAGTCTGAAAACTAAATTCACTTATAGGAGATCCGCATATACTCAAAACTTTGACATTTTTCCACCGTGGTGATATTGTGTTCACTTGGGATTCAAGGATGTATAATCTTTCCAAAAGATTTAACTCTTCTACAGGTGTGATGTTATCTAATTCTAGGCATCCTAACAAAATCAACTCTTTTAAGCCCTTCAAAGAGGCCACAGAACGTGGTAAGCTTTTTAAATGTGGACTACCTATTCTTAGGTGTTCTAACTTGTCCAGTAATCCTAAGTCCGAAGGCAAATCTTGTAAACCAGTACATAGTAAATTCAAGTATCCTAAATAGGCTTGAGATGCGATTCCCTCGGGCAAGTAATTCAATTGAGCACAGCCTCTAAAGTCGACATACTCAAGTCTGGAAATTCCACCCAGAATATTTGTTGGGATGGATAGCTTCTCGCAGTCACGCAATGCCAAATGTTCTAATTGCAGTAACTGGGAGAAGGAAGTGGGCAGTTCGGTCAGATTAGTAGACCCGGATAGATCTAAATACCTTAGGTTTCTGACATTGGAAAAATCAATTGGGAGCGTGGGCCATTTCGTCAGATTAGCGGAGAAAGATAGATCTAAGTGCGTTAGGCTTACAAGATTGAGAAATTTAATTGGAAGTGATGGTAGCAATGGGATATTTTTCAACACTATCTTATTCAAATCTTTCAACTCGGTACCTATCCGTTGCAAAAAGCTGTGAAAATGCATGACGCTGTCGTGGGTGCTGGAATTACGTGCAGATGCGTCCCCTTTAGCATCAATTCTCAACTCACGCAACTTCGTAGGTACCTGTAATGAACACACAATATGTTAATCATCAAGAACTGGCTTCATGAATCTTACCGCCATGAAATGTCATAATCTCTTTACCATCGCAAACTGATTAAATGATCTAAAATATAGATCCACTTACCTCATGCTTTGTAATATGGTCGAATAAAATTTCAAGCTGTTCAGTAGGACCCTGAAACTCCAACACCCTTAAATATCTTATTGAAATGGTAGAAGGAATGCAGATAGAGCCTAAATCACGCAAGCGAAGCCATACCAAACTCCCAGACTTGATAGCCGAACCAAAAAACGCAGTCAGGTCTATTGGATGTTCAACAACCAGAATACGCACTCCCTTTAAGGTATTAGTGAGTTCAGGCGGATCCTGACCTGTAGGGATAAGAATGCCGCGAATGTGACGGGACTCTGATCCATCCTGGTAAGCATATTCAAATACAAAATAAGTTTAAGCTCTGAAAACAAATAAACTGTCTGCTCTTTCAGAAAATAAATGGATGAGGCCCAGCTAGACATACGTGACCCAACATTTTTTCTATATCAATTGAGCAACTAAGACGGAGTGGCATTTTACGTGAGCTTGAATCTTGTCTCACAATATGTCTAGCCAATTCCCTGACTGGAGTTGGCACTATAATTTTTGATCTCTTCTGTGGTAACACTGCTGGCAGGTAAGACTCTATGTACTTATACCCGTCCCGGAACTTGCAGAGAGGTTTCATTAAATACCCATTTCCTTCTGGACTTGGATCTTTTCCGCGGTTCTGAATTTTATGATAGGACTCCTCATCAGACTCAAAGTACACAAGGCACTTTTTACGGAGATTTTCAAGAAGTTCGTTCTGAACATCAGAATAATAGCCCAATCCTTCTGATACATTAATAGCTAGTTCTTTGTCTTCTCCTACAAAGAAACACCCAATGTCCAAAAACAAGTCCTTCTCTTCTTTGCTGTGCATTGACTCGTAACTCACTCTTAGTGTTTTTAGAACACGGTTTGCATTGACAAGTGGTTCTCCTTGAGAAAACCTTTTCAACTGCTGTTTCCAATACCTTTTGTCGGGATTACCAGCAAACTGTTCCCCCAAATTTTCTAAACAGAAGGGCAACCCCCCACAAATGTCCAAAATGTCCTCCACCAAATCTTTATATCCTTCCAATGGTTCTGCTTCAGGGAAAGCATGACGACAGAAGAGCTCCTTGGCGTGCGGTTTCTCTAATGGCTTCAAATCATACGGCAAATGATTATATCCTTCAAGTATTTTCTTATCACGACATGTTACCAAGATCTTACTACCAGGCCCCATTGCATCAATGTCTAGTAGTCTCTTTATTTGCTCCCCTCTCATCCACATCATCCAGAACAATCAGAATTTTGAACCCTTTTACACTATTCTGTAAAATTGTCTTCCCGGTTTCGGTATCCGGAATGTCAATATCGTTACCACGGAGAGCACCAACAATCTGCAGCTGCAAAGATGTTAAATTACCTTTTCGTTCCCCTACATTAGACACATAGCAAAACCTGTTAAAAGACCGACTTCTCAAGTTAAAATAATATTTAGCGAGAGACGACTTCCCAATTCCGGCTATTCCTGTAATCCCTATCAATTTCGTCGCGCTTTGTTTCTCAATTTCATTTTCTAAATCCTTCAAGGCCTGGACGAATCCACATGGATATTTCGCGACCTCAAGATGCCCCCACTTCACATCTTTGAACACGCTTTGCACAATCTTGTCCAAAACATCGCCGTAATCACTGGAAGAAAGGTATTTGCAGTTATAATCATTAGCATAAAAAAACTGAGAACATCTGCCGATTCAAGCTATAGCAAGTTGGTTATATGATGACTGAGTAAGCTATGTGTTTACCTTTTATCACTTTTGAAGACTTCACCAGAAATTTTTGATACCTCTCTGAGTGCTTTCTTCCATTTCTCCACGTCTTCCATTTTTTGATTGAGTTTGTGCTCTTGGAACGCTTTTGCATAAGGCTTCCTGTCTATTTCTCGCAGGTCACAAGGCTCAACGTCATAGAAAACAGGTATAATTTTGCGCTCATGTTTTGAGTGCCAAATCCAAGAGAGCTCACGCAAGCAAGGAAGTGATTCAGCGTAACGCTCAGAAAATATAGTAATATGAATGGAGGCACTGAAAATGGCGTTTTCTATTTTCCCGTAGATAGGATCTCCCAACTGAAGTTCGGTCTTATCCAGAAAGACGTTCAACCCACGGGATTGGAGTGCTTTGTCGATGAGGCTAGCAAGGTTTTGCTTGGTGTCTACGCCCCTATGGTTTATGAAAACGTGGTATGTTGCTGGCTTGGTCACTGGCTCCATAATTACTATGTCTTGCAGATCGGATGTGCTCGGATGCAAGATGGATATATGTCTTTGCCTGAGAAGTAGATGAAGGCAAATGCCACGCTATTGATCCGTAAACCCGAGTTATCAAAATACTTGTGAAAGATGAATCGAACAACGAGCTCAGTGAACAAGTTGCAACTGCTTTACACGATTCCAGCCGTGCGCTCAGTTGGATATATGTTATAAGAGGTTAAAACAAATAAAAAAATTCATTGTGCCTAGTGTGAACAAAACTTCCTACCTACGGAATCATTGGACCATCTCCTAACATGTGTGAACCAAACTTCCCACCTACGTACCCACCTACGTAGCCATTGGATCATCTCGGTAAT
>APFE030894623.1:0-35777 GCA_000404065.3 Pinus taeda
TTACTATTCAAAGGTGCATTATGAAGTTAAAAAAGTACATAAAGAGATTATTATCGAGTTGTTGTCCCCAATCCTTATGTTTAGCACATCCTCTTCATCACACGAGTAACGACCAAATGCACCATATTTCTCTCTAACTTGGTTAGCATCCCAACTCTTGGGGCTTATCATTGGCATATTTTATTTTAAATGATCAAGATAAGGCACACTTATACCATTCAACCATCTAAATTATTTCTTGTCATTGCCCCATTTCCTCCTCTTTCGTTCTTACAATGCGACTCACGACTGTGCCACTTTTGAATTGTGAAGAATGAATTTGTTGATGGATTTATTTTCTAAATTTATTAATGAAATCAAACCAACATATATAGTACATATGAGATAAAAGATATACATTATGAAGTATAGTATGAATAGTTACTATGTAGAAATTTGACAAATGATAAGTCACTTACTCTTTATCATGTGCTTTTTTCGAGAAGCTCCCCTTCTCTTTTGGCTTCATCCCTTTCACCATCCCAAAGCACTGCACCTGGTGTGTTGTCGATCGGTTTAATGTACTCATTGACATAATATAAAGACTCATATGATATGTGCCCCTTTGCCATAGACCCCTCAATTTTTCCTCTTTGTTGAACAAAACCTTTCAATTTCTTCATGTACCTCTCTAAGAAGAACATCCAACGACAAGAAACCACCCCAATTAATTCAAACTCATCTACTAGTTGAATTACAAGATGAACCTACAAGCCCATTAAACTCATCAGTAGTTCCTTCTCAAACATACAAACAATCTCAACTATCTCTTGATGCCACCATGGAATGCTAGCCATATGAATCTACTTTGATGTGATGCAACATAAAAATGCAAATAATTTAGATATGGCACATCGTAGGTCTTGGGGGAAGTCATGGTTCACACACCCACACATGAGTAAAGGATAATGCCATTGCAGAGTAAACACAAAAAATTAATTATATTTTATTCCATTGCATAAAAATAATAACAAATAATAAAATCATGTTTTTGACATATGTATTCTTAGAAGGTTCAAATGGTCTTCGATAGTGAAGCAATGTTGTAGTGAAGATCCATATAAAGAAGGTACCCTCACATCCATTATAACTTCCTTTGCCAAAGAGATACCATATTTCTTTGAAATCCATGGGACATCTCCTTCTTTGAAAGACCAAGAGGGACCAACATCTCCTCTACTTTCTTCTCTTGGCCAATGTTTCTTTTTAGTTTTTGAAGAAATAAGATATCTCCTAACAACTAATGTGTCAATTTATTTTGACGATATGTGCCTCCGTAAAGGAGATGAAACATTTTTAAATATATGTATGGGATCTAGTAAGCGGGAAATCTTAAGATGCTCCCAATATGCGAGCTCATTAAATACATATTTCCTTTTCATGCCAATGGGTAATTTATCAACATAGGTGTTGAATAATTATGGATCATCAAACACAGGCTCCCCATTTGAATAGAACATTTATGTAATCTCCTTCTCCTTCTTTGGCTCATATGCTCTAAGCCATTCAATTGGTGTCATTATTGTAGGCCTTTGGGTTCTCTATGGTTTACCATTGAAAGAAAATGCTTCTCTTCTATAAGGGTGTTTCTTTGGGAGGAATACTGTGAAGCAATCATAAAATGGATTTCATAGGTTGCTGGACCTCCTAGCCTTCAGAGAAGGTCCACAACATTTACATCCATGATATACCTTGTTATAAGACCTGAAAAATTATTGTATACATGGCATGTTAACGATCATGATTATCAGAACAATTTCAATAAATTGAATTAATATGCGAAATAATATTTTACGTATATAAACAAATCAATAAACATGTAATTTACTATAGAAAACTCCTAAGCCTAAATAATCATGTGTGGTGTAAGCACATATGCCATATAATGTAAAACTCCTCTATGTTGCGATGGTCTTGATACATCATATACATGTATCCCTTCCCATAATTCCTTCAATTCATATACCAATGGTTGTAAGTAGAAATCCATATTCTTCACTTTTCTTCTACCAAGGACTATGAGAGCCAACATAAGATGTTCATTCTTCATAGACAATCATGGGGGGGTATTGTTATTGACCACTACTACAAGCCAAATAAAATAGTTGGTGTTTTGGAGGAAATATGGGTTGTCGACATCCATCGATATGCTGACTTGTAGACTTCATACTTTATCCTTGAATTTTTTGGGCTATGTATCCACTATATGCTTCATGGCTATTGAATCTGTTGGGATTCTCATAACTCCAGATTCACTTATGTCTGAGGCATGCCATCCCTACAACATAACTAATTCTTTGCAACGAAAGATCCTTTGAATCCTTGGGATTATATGCATCTGCCTCAATATCTTATGAGGAGGACCATTTGATTTAGCCTTTTTTTATTTATGGTATCTATCATGCCCACATTTTTGACATATCTCTTTGTCTACATATTCTCCTCTATACATAATACAATCATTTAGACATGCATGATATGATGATGTGTACTCACCACCCAATATTATCAACAACTGATTTGCCTCTTCGTAGCTATCGGGCAAGACATTATTAATCAAAAGAACCTTATCTTTGAATAATCTAGAGTTGGTGGAAAATATAAATATAAATGTCAATATTTAACGTTCATAAAATCGACCATTTTTTATGTTGATTGTATGACAATATTTCTCAAAATATAAGGGACTTGATCATGGTCAATTACCTCAATATTGTCAAGGAACATGCATTTGACATGCCAAAATTTGATTTCAAGTTTTACAGTAACATCATTGTCCCTAGCTGGGTAGACTTTTACTGGCTGCCAGGTCCAAAGAGAGGGGTGGTGGAAGTAGATTTCAGGCTTTCGAAAAATGTATCACTGATATGAGCATAGTCCCCTATCTCATAATAATTATGGAATGCATCTAACAATATTGTCTCCATGATAGTCGTATCTCATAAGTAATCATCCATACCAACCTATATTTGATTGCTGCCATTGCCAACTTGTGATGAAGGACTACTATTGTTGTAGTCATTCCTAATTGGTGAATCTGGACATAGTGGGAATTGAATAAATGGTTAATTCAACTATTCTTGGTATGCTTCCTCTCTAAGTTTTACTCTTAATGCAACCTTATCTCAATTCTATATTGTAGTGGGGTGCACTAGAAGATGGTAGGTGGGTCTCTCATCATCACTAGGAGCTTCATTTCAAAAAATATTGAACATTAGTACATCAATGATATTAGTAAGCACAATGCAATTGGTTTGTTGAAATTACATTATACCAAACAATTATTACCATCGTTGACCTGTGATTGATATTGGAAAATGACATGCTATAATTGGTAGGGTAAAGCGGCTGCCCATTTTCATCTACCAACTGCTTGCGGTATGCTGCTCCTGATAAGAGCTTCCGACATTTTTTAACTGGTGGAATATTTTCTGCACATGAACTCTATTATGAATCAGGATCCTCCAAATTTAGACACATTTTTATTCAAATTGACATGGATAAAAGAAATAAATTCAATTAGGTAATATAAATATAAATATAATATGAATTTACTAGAGATCGAAAGGGAGAACTCTACGAACGACTTTGAGCAATATGGAACGAGTTGGAATTTGAATAATTGTCCATTTCATATTATGAGATTTTCTCCCTGCATTCGAGCAAAAATCGGCAATAATTTTTTGTGTACATACCTAAAATTAATTTCAAAAACCATATAACCAAAATCTAAATTTCAATATAGTTTTCAAACGAATTTTCAAGAATTAGACGACTTTAAGCGGAAAATGTATACTGTGAACTATTGTAACTCATGTGGATGCATCCAAAAAGATAATTTGAAATGAATATGAAATTTTATGTGAAAATAAAAAGTCAGATAACTTGTAAAGCATATCAATTCTCTTGTAAAACTAACTGCATCGATGCATTTAAATAATAAACACACCGATGTGTTAAAATAATGACCTCACCAGTTTATGGGATTTTGAAAATAGAAAACGAATTCTATTGTATCAATGTGTTAAATTTTTTTAGCACATTATCTTAATTAGTGCGCCTTACTCTTAAATGCAACGGTGCTTTTTACTATGAAAGACGCCAATGTTCCGAAAAAATGAAAAAACAAAAGGGCGTGATTTTATTTTTTTCAAATTGAAAAATGAGTAGTAATTTATTTTTTGAAATCTAATTTCATAAAGTATTATAAATAGTAAGAAGTTTTTCACTGTTTCATTATTTTTCCCAAAAATTAAAGGGAGAGATTTGTAAGAGAGACATACTGGGAGTATTGTGGAGAACAAAATAATTTGGAACAACATAACTATTAAGAGGATCCAAATTTGCAAGGTATCGTGATTCACTCAAAACCCTACATAGTAAAATTATTAAATTTTATTATTGATTTTACTAATATTTTTTTTTACAATTTCTGTTAGATTGAATTAAAAATTCAGAAAAATAAAAAGTCTGCATAGTAAAAATTTTACTATTGATTTTACTAAATAAATTTGTTTACAATCTCTGTTCCTACTCTGATTTTAATTAAAAAAAAATAAAAAAAAAAAAAAAAAATACTTACCTTAAACCCTTGGTTATTCTTGCTTATGTAACTGAAAAATTTCACTTTAGGGTTTAACTCCCTTTACTAATTCAAAATTAGGGCTTTTCATTTTAGGCATTTTAGGTTTAATGGGTTTGTGTTACTATACATAAGGTGTTTTGCATGTAAAGTAGGAGGATGACTTATTAAATCAGATCCAAACCCGTCGACCATGCCTGTTTTAAAAAAACAACAACTTCTGTTTATTGATGTTCCTTGTGTAATATAACACGCCATTGTGCGTATGCCAAATAACACCGTTAAGTCCAAAAAATCTGTGTTTAATTTTTTATCGTGATGGTGGTGCTTTTATCATTACATATCACAATGTCATAATTTAAAGTTATTTAAAAAAAATAATTTTCACTGTCAGTGCTCAACAATTAAACATCCCGGTGCGTTTACTAAATTAAACACACTGGTGTGTTTATGCACATAACCACACAGGTTACCAAACCTATTTTTCGCTGAAAATTATGTGATTTATTTATAAAATATATTTAATCTCTTCTCTATTGAATGGTACAGATTGTATATTGCTAAAAAAATGTCTGAGAGGTTATCAAGTAATAAAAATATTGATTGACACAACGAGACTACACCCAAAAAAAGTAGAAAATGCAAGTTCTTTGTAAATTCTTTACAAAATTAATATGTTTGAACTATATCTAAGTTTAACTAATATGTATTGGTTAGTGTGTGTAATGCAGAGCCACAAAATGAGAAAGTTCGATAAGATTCTTTATGATCTAATTACAAAAGAGCCTAAAATCCTAATAGAAAAATTGCAGAAGGATGAATTAGTTGAATGAAAAAATACAATTCAATATGAGTTTTTTTTAATATACTTAATAATATTGATAACCGATTTCAAACAATCTATTAATTCACATACGTTTAATGCTCTACATGGACCAACAATGAACACAAATAATGTTGTTTAAGAAAAAAATGGATAGAATATGTAAATGATGATGAATTGGTACTTACCTCATCTGGAGTGGTGTTGGAGGTTAATGAAAGAGGGGGAATTTTTTTACAAAACTATGAGGAATATAATGTAGTGAGCACATAGACGTATTTACCACTTACAATACAAAAATCAATCCAATGTTTCCAAGAACCAAGTTATATTTAAACTACATGAAGTGTTTCCAAAACAATGGTTAATGAGACCAGTCAAACTTGCAATAGCAAAATCATACAACAATAAAAATAAATCATTCAAAAACTAATATTCATAATTAAAATGCTTTTCTATAATTATATGTACATATATAATATTACAAAACATTCATTTATTAATATCAATGTTATTATATTTAGTTTTCGTATGTCAATATAAAAATAG
Source organism: Pinus taeda (assembly GCA_000404065.3). Classification (NCBI taxonomy): domain Eukaryota; kingdom Viridiplantae; phylum Streptophyta; class Pinopsida; order Pinales; family Pinaceae; genus Pinus; species Pinus taeda. The sequence continues at coordinate 5,994 of APFE030894623.1, forward strand.
TTTATTAATTTTTCAGAAAAATTATGAAAATCCCAAAGGATCTTGATGAGCTAATATTTGAAACATGCCAGTAGGAATTTCCAAAAAAGTGTACAAGGAGATGGTCAAAGAAATGGACATAATTGCATCACAAGGGAAGCCATCTCAACAACAACATGCTTAAAATGTATATAATCATTGATTTTTTCTATTAGGTACATATAAACAAATAATTTAGCATTAAATATTAATTTTAAAGTATTTTTTTGTAGAGAACAAAACAAAATGGAACTCATTCAACACATAAAGAAAGATGAAAAGGAAGAAAAAGGAAGATATCAAAGTTTTGTGAGTAACTGTTAAATTTCCTTGTAACAGCTTAAGGTTTCATTTTTGTATAGTTTAAGTTGTTTTGCAACAACCATCTGTGAATGTCTTCAACTATGTGCTAATATACAAAGAATAACTATTAGAAGAATTGCTTGACATTGGGTTAAATATGGGCTATGAGTATATATTGGCATATAAAAAATTAATTGTGGAATTTGCAAGTATCTATCTTGTTTTAATTCTCCAAGTTTATAAATAATAGAATAAAGAATCTTTTTATTAAATCTATGATTTATTATGGGGTATAAAACTTGCAGGGAACAAAATATGGAACTATGCCAATAGAAGAGTTGTTGAAAGAAGACATGAGATTTGGTTTTGAAAGAATGTGTATAATTCAGGACTCACTTCTTTCTATGGTATATTGCTTTTCGATTTACATCGATGTATATTATTTATTTAATTTTTCATTATTCTCACTAGTGTAGATACACTAATTACACTTTACTTTTACGTTTGTAGATGGAACTTGAAGAAGACGAAAACAATTGATGGAATCAACAAAACATTTGTCCAAATAACCCAAGTGATGGAAGTAGTTCAAGCACTAACAACAATTCCAACGAAGATTAGTGATCTATTTGGATATAAATGCAAGCTGTTGTATTTTTTGAAATAATTTTCTATGAAAATCAGACATTTTGTTTAATGTAATGGACAATGTCCCAATTGAAAGACAAGGGGTTAACAATAAATATCCCATTTTGTATGACAACGAGCCTCTTATTCATATATAATAAAATACATTTTAATTTATTCTATTGCGTTGTCCAATGTCACTGTGAAATGTCACACCATAGATTAAATATATGGATAATTAAATACTATAATGAAGAGATGCTAACTGTGATGATATAACAAATTAATCCAAAAATCATATACAAATGCAATAATCAAAATTTAATTTATATGAATAATGTTATAAGATATATGTCGATTCTTCGATGAATAGCATATTTAATAATGTCACAATAATTACACTGTCACATGTCTTTTATTCTAAAAATGAGAAAATGGATGCTAGGACATTGTATATTAATCCTCACCGCTCCAAATACAAGTTTTTCAACAATGATATTTACAATAATAAAAAATGGTATCTCAGTGCATTTGTAAAGTTAATACGCACCGAGAAGATATATATTTCACGCAATGGTGTGATTCGACTTTAACACACCGGTGCATCATTACCTTTAATGCACTAGTGTGTTAGATAACGTAAATGCATAGGTATTGCAAGAATTTTTTTATTTTCCATTGTGCCTTTTGTGAAAAGTACAACTCTAGGGCTTTTGCAAGCACATAAGCACCGACGAGTTATACTTTTGAAGTATTGTTGTTGTTTATACATCTCATCAACACTGGTGCATTGTTACTCATAACTACCCAGTACGTTGGAGAAGATAAAAGCATCGGGGATGCAATAATTTTTTGCCTACCCTGGTGCTCTTCCTAAAAAGTATTGCCAGGGGCTTTTCCGGAAGACATAAGCACCGGGCTAGTATACTTTTCAGGCACTGGTGTTGTTTTTATTCAACACCCCAGTGCATGGTATCATAAATTGTACGAGTTGGTGCTTTTTTATTATTAAAGCACCAATTCTTTTATAAAATTAACGCACCAATGCTCCAAACGTTTGTTTCCAGTCTTGGTGCTTTTATTTAAATTTACAACACTGGTGCTTTTATATTAGTATCCAACCAGTGTGATTTGTCTAGTCAGTGCACTGCTAAGAAAACATCCGCTAAAACCTCCGGTCGCCATATTTTTTTAGTTGTAATGAACTTTTGTTATCAACTCCGCCACAACATCTGCTACCATAAAAATATGTTGTAGTGAAGTATTTTTTGACATTGTTTTCCAATTTTATAACACTAAAAACCTCTGTTATAACCTCTGCTAGAAGGTGTTTTCCTTAAAGTGTTCATTGCTAATAGATATATCAATAACTCACGAGTTTGAAGAAGCTCAATGCCTTATGATTGGCCTCCTACATATTTATAAGAGAAACATCACTTTTTATCTTTAATTTCTAATAGAGGTAGGCATCCTAGATCTCTCTAGCAACAATCTAAATGGATCCATTAACAAGTGGATCTCCAACGTCAAGAAGCTCTATTAATTGGCGCTCAACAACATTGAATGAAAGTATTCCTTCCGAATAAGGTAATCTCATTTTATTGCAATGCTTGGATGCATAAAGCAATAGGCTTACTGGAAACATTCCACAAGAACTCAATAATTTGAAGAAGATAACATACATGCAATGTTAGATGAATAATATTTGGAACCAAATTCCCATGATATTTGGGGAATCATCCGTTCTAAAAAGTTTATAACTATCAAAACGTTTTTTTTTTAATTGGGAAGAGTATTTGTACTATATAATCCAATGCTTTCTTCATAAAAAATACATCAAGTATTATAGATCTAATTCATCAAAATATTCCAATTATTTTCTTCTTTCCAATAGCAGTACATGATTTTCCTGAGGAGAATATATTTAAGCAAAAAAATAGTGGTTTCATTGGTGGATATCTTACAAAACTGCCCTGAAAAAACACAAAATTTACGACACATAACACTATTAGGGAATTTTTCTAATAGACTTCATCCACCATTAGGGAATATAAAAAACCTTATTTAGACATTAATCTTTAATTCACCTATCTTCAATTTACACCCCTCGTTAGCATACTTGTCTACTCCTCTATTGAAGATCTTAGGACACGAAAATATGCTTTGGATGGGGTGTGTTCCACAAATCTCCTAATTATTTTCATGATGTTTTCCATAATTTTTTCCTTTAGGAGGGAGCATTTGACTAGACGATGTGGGATTAGGAGAGAATCTCCCATAACCATAAGTGTGTCCACCTAATGTTCGTAAAATAGTAAGGATAACCTTAGTATTATGTTTTCAATTTTGAATTTAGTTTCCAAAATGACTTTAATATTAAAATCTACATGTCACTGAATTTCTAAAATTGTTTTATGCCTTAAAGTAAAATACATTTATTGAATTTTCACTAAACTAATTTTTGCATTATTTGACATATATATAGTTAGTTGAGTGTTTACTACAACATAAAATCTCTAGGAAACTTGAAAATAGGTTACTTAAGCTTGTGAGAATTTCGTAAAGGATTCTTTATTACGACATATACTAGGAGGTTCCTAGAGTGGGTTTTTTTTCTACTGATCCTAAAGTGGGGTTTATGTGTAATAAATGAAGTTTGTTAGTACTTGATTAATTTTTTTTAGTGCCTTTTAAGGGTGTAAGAAATATATATGGACAGATTTTGGATTTTATTTTCCAATGTATATTTAAGTTCCTATATATTATCATGTTTATTCTTTTTTGGTGTTTCTATGGCTATGAAAATTCTAAGTTTGATGGAAATTCTGTGGGGGCAGTCATATCCTTATTTGGGCACATGATTTCTGTGGTTTTCCTTTTCGTACATGATTGTAATTTGCATGGTGAAGCTGGTTTTTTGCTATTCTGCGTCAATGTTAGCATGACCATGATTTCTGTGGTTTTCCTTTTCGTACATGATTGTAATTTGCATGGTGAAGCTGGTTTTTTGCTATTCTGCGTCAATGTTAGCATGACCCTCTTCTCGGTTGTATCTCCATTGCATTGCAAACTTTATTTTGATAATAGAAATCTTTGTGTGTCTACTTACCCCAACAAAAAACTTACACCATTGTTTTATATAATATAGTAATAATTTTAAATTTTTATTAATAATAATAATTAAATTAAAGAAAAAACCTATAATGGAAAAAACCACAAATTAAAAATTCAAAAGAATAAATATAATCATTTATAGTTTTTTCTTTCTTTATCCCCCACACACATATATAAATTTATTTATTTTATACTATTTTATATAATATTTTATTAAGTATTTATATATAATTTATAGGTTGACATCACTATGATTTATAAGAAGAGTGGATATATGTGGTACCTATGCCCTCAATGTGGGATCATTTAACTATCATACTAACAATATAATCATTTTCAATCAATTTATATAGTTATATAGTTATATTTTGGAGTTTTTTTTTTATTTTTTTTTAAGGAAACCGATATTAAGTTTTATTAATAAACGTTAGGCACATTTACTCTTCTTTCTCTTTGGATCCTCGCTGAGCCCAACATCAAATTCACAAAATATAATCCCACTACCATCCCGCCCTTCAAGTTTTTCCACCCAAGCATCTAGTGCAATGAATTTAGAGTGTATTTCTACTTTAAATTACTCTAATTGTTCCTATTGGAGTTCATGTTTGGTGTTCATCAAAATAGCATAAGAATTGTGCTCATGTTCCGCCGCTGTATTCTTTGGGTAAAGAACCAACAATAATCTCTCCACTGACTTGAGAAATTTTGCTAGCAACCTATTAATTTTGACTCACTCGCCCTTTGTCAACAACCCCTCCATGTTCGCCATTTCTCTACAATTAGGTATTGCAAATGAAACTGATATTGAAGGACCTCCCAGAGACACAAGAATAAACATTCAACAACAATTTCGTGCAAGACAACGACACGACTTGAAGCCTTATATAACCATCCACCATCCCTTGTTGCCTACCCGAGGCATTGAGATATGAGATTGCTTCCATGCCTAGAGGTAAAATCCATCCACAAATTTTCAGACCATAGAAATGATGTGAAATTGTAATTTACTTAAATTTACAGGGAAGTAATTGCGAAGAGTTGGTCGAGGTGTTTCACACATGTAATAACCAGTTGGTCCTTATCCTCCTTGTTTCCCATTGACACTTATGTAACCCAAACATCACTGTAGAATTCCAAGAGTTGTTATAAATGAGCCAAGTGTCCATTCTTTTCATGATTTGTATCCAAGATATTAATGCAACTTCCCTTAAAGAATTAAACTGCACCAGAGAACAATGTTTAAGGAATTAACATAAGATGATAATCATGTGGAGGAAATATGCAATGGAAATCAATTCGTATATTTGGCTATGAAAGCTATTTAACATGGCATTAAAACAATAATGAATTTTATTCTAATTCATGGAATTGGGGGATAATGGTCCTTTCTTGTTCCACTATCAACTTCCCTTGCTCCAAATCTTCCCCTTTGTTGGCTAATGAATCTACCATGAAATTGTGATATCGGTATACATGAATAAACTCTATCTATAGAAATTGCATGGATTGTGTTAGTGTCAGTATTTGCATCCTGCCATCAGTGATCAAAATCCTCTTTTCATTGCATATTAGGGTCTCATTTAGAAATTTTGTCATTCCACTAGGTTGCATTCCAAAATTCACTCATTGATGGTAGTCCTAAAATAAAAAAATCATCACTCTCCCTTAAATTTGATTACTTGCTGGCACACTTCCATACCTTGTTGAGTATCCATTATCCATAATGACATCATTCCATCACATCAGTCATGTCATCAAAGGTCAATCCAATCAAGATTTTCATTAGGTTATATGGGTTTTCATGGTTCAATAAAATTCCACTCCATTGCATAAAGCTAACAAGTGTCAAAATTATTAGTAACCTCTCTTCACCATGTAAAGATGATTTGTAAAGAGAAATTCTTATTTCATCATGTAATTTTGAGTTCAAATGTAATATTTTTAATTTTCATTTTGTAATTTTATGTCATTTAAATGTAATAAGTACAAGGTTCCCAAGCTATTAACTCAGTGTTTCAAATATGCCAGATCATCAAAAGATCAATTTGTCAAAGGAAATAGTCAAGTGAAAGGGTAAAGTTTCAAAAGGTTAAGTGAATGCCAAAGGGAGTTGTCTTTTCCCAAGGGTGCCTAAATCATCATTTTCCACAAGCACTAAACCCTATTCCTCTCCCACTAAGCTAGGGTTTGCTGTGGAATTAGAGACATATGAGCAGAGGAGGCATAAGGGAGGTCATATTAGCAAGTATGAGGTCACTCCAACTCATAAACATCATGTCTCCATCATTTTTCAAAAAAGTCATTCTAAGGGACAAAATCATTTGCCACACATAAGGCCAGTTTTGCTTCAAAGTATGTTTCCAACCAAACAAAGATGAATTTTACAAAATTGAGAGAGGTTTTTGGCCATAACAGCCCAAGTAACAAAAAAATCCTTCATTTTTTACACAGGTGTTATGGTTTTGGAGACATGTAAAACATACAGGTGCTACAAGAGGTTTTCTGCACTTCTGGAGTGACTTTGGGAAGATCTTTTTTTCTCCTAGTTGGAGAGTACACATGACTTGCTTGATAAGTCAAATGATAACTATATAGGGATATATTTCCAATGAGCTATCATGACCTCCATTTGTAGTTGAGGAAGACCTCCAAAGGTTTCCTTCAAGAACACACTTCATTTTTGCACCCCCATTCTGCACTTTTTGACCAGGCTTGGTAGAATTAATTATTGAGGGGCTATACTTGATCATTTTCAGTGCTTGATAGGTCCATTGTGTATCTAAGAGAGAGATATTTTGAACGAGATCCCATGTGCTCAATTTGGACTTCGGGAAGGCACTCAAAAGTTGATTTGAAGTCAGTATTGTGCACTTGCATTTTGCGCTGTGCACCTATGTTATGTACTGCATGCCTGGCTGAAGGAGGGTGCGCCTGTTCATTGCACTGCACACCTACCTGAATTGCTCACCAAGCTTCAAAATAGAGTGCCATCACTCTAAAATTTCAACAAGGCCTTGTTTCGATGGCGACGATGAGGCCATTACTTACTTCACCCTCACCATATGAATAGTGAGCCCCCTAATGGGTCCTATCGGGCCTCACCTTTTGAGGGCTTCATCATCTTGCAAGTGAGTATGACAAATTTCTTGCCTCCTTGCACTCCTAAACAATGATTTCATGGTGTTTTAATGTTCTATGCAAAATTTGGTGTCTTCTTTGCTATAAACCTTAGTTTCATTCCTAATGTTCAAATATACTTCCTAAGACTTTCACAAACCCTTCCTACATATCTAAAAACCCTATCCCTACACTTACACTACCATTCCCTTTCCCCAAAGCCCTTTATCCCCTAAACCTTAAGACCTAGGTAATTCAATTTCCTAGGCTCCCAAATCCATATACTTGTAATAAAATTCCTATTCCCAAATCCCATCACCTCCCTCAATTTGATAGTCCCTTCCCCCATCTCCCTAATTTTTTCCATCCCATTCCCCACTCCCTAAACCTACATTTCACTCCCAATTCATCTCCCTAGGGTTTTAGACACTAAGACCCCATGGCAGAAGAAGAGAACATTAATTACAGTGAGGAGGAAGATAGAAAACAAAGAATGACATACAAAGGAGGATGGAAAAACATTATGCCAAGAAAAACAAGATTGCAAGGTCAAAACTTAAAAAAGGCCAAAGCAAAAAATGAAACCCTAAAAATGCAAAAAGAGGAAGGGAGGCTTGATATCCTTGTTGAAGCCTCAATCCATGACCAACCCTCATCATTAGTCATCACTCAACAATTTTTGACAATTTTTGTTGCATTTTGGAAATTTTGTGCATTTCAAAACAGTTTGTTAGCCAGAATGCTAGGCGCACAACGCCCTAGGCGCTATGCTTTTGTTTGAGGCACTTTTTCTCCAAAGGAAGACCACTAGTAGTTTGCACAATTGGCAGGTGAAAAGGTGAAAAAACACACAAAAAATAATTGTTCTACCTCCTTTTTCACCTTGGGGCTGCGCGCTGAGCAGTCTTGGGAGAAACACTTTTTGAGGGGTCAAATCAACTCCATTCTGTAAGCTAAGACATATTTGGAAAGTGGGCAGGATAAGTTCTCCAACGAGCTATCCCGAGTTCAGTTTGGACACCGAGAAGGCACTCAAAACGTGGCTGCAACATCGAGGGTGCGCCTAGCAAAGAGATGGCGTGCCTAGCACAAAAATGGCGCTTTTGACAAATGTTTGATATTCTTCAATTTTCACTGCAAATTTGATTTTTCATCTTGGGAAATCAAGTTTTTAATTATGTAATTGATGATGCAAATGTAATTATTGTGTTTTTATTGTTAACTAGGGTAAATAAATTAGGTAAGTAGACTCAATGAGGTGTAATGAATTAGTTCACTTAAGTTAGGGATGAGTCACTTGGACCTCCCTACACTTTAGTTTTCAACTCATTTTTTGGTGGAACTCCTCCTCTCATGGATACAACCCTTGAGGATGGGAGAGGTTGTTTGAGGCCTATGTATTGTATTTTTCAGTCTTTTCAAATGGGACTCAGTTAGATGTTGTTGTATTGATCAGAGACACTAGTGTAATCAGTATTTGGTAGACATTTAATGAATGAGTTGTAGCTATTTTGATGGAATACCCGTGGTATGAAATTTTGACATAGTTTCTTCTTATATTGCATATGTTTGAATTTTTTGTACTCCCATGTTTCATTTCACTTCTATGATATGTTGATTTTCAAGTTGATGAGTAGAATACATATTACATGCTCTGTTTTGGGGAAATCTTCATAATCTGTCCATTCTATTCAGTTTAGAAAGAATCCATGCTTGTCTTTCTCTTTCTAGCACCTCACTAGTCTGATCCATCTCACTAAAGAACCTTAAAGTGTTTGAGTGCCTACCTACCTTGCTCCATCAGATGTCTATAATCATACCCTTATTTTCTCTGACCTAGTCTCTTTGACCTAATCCTCATCCAACAACCTAATTTCAAACAATCAAACCCTTTTGCACATCATAAGTAGCCTAAAACCCTAATTCATCCATCCCTCTTGGCTGTGATTTTGTGGAGAGAGCCCTCTCTAGCTTGGTAGGGCTCAATACCAAGTCAAAAGGTTAGTCTGTGGTTACCTCAGCTAGACTCTTCCTCAACCTTGGAGATCCAGAGTAGTGATAATAGATTGCAGAATTTTTCTTTGTAAAATTGAGGGAGAATATATAATCTGAAGCCATTTTATTTTCCTCATTTGACGGATGACTATCATTGATTCACCATAAATCGTGATTTTGTTTTTCCTTTTCCATTGCGATTTCCAATTCTTACCATATTGCAAGATATTCAACATGATTATTTGAAGCCATCTCCAATCCCCATGTGTACTATGATTCTATTTGTTCGTCGGAGCCTAGGATCACCCCTCCTGCTCTTGCCATCCCCTCAAAGTTTTTTTTTATTATTAATTATAAGGCCCTCCCATCTTTTATTATTTTTCACCTTATATTGTAGATTTTCTCATTTGCTTTCATTTTTTTTATAGGTATGAAATAATTTTTAATAACTTTTGTATCAATAACTAAGTACAAATAATATTAGGTTTAAGTTCAAGTGGTATTTTTTAAGCTAAATTACATGCTAAATTTTCCAATATCATTGCTATTTTGAGTTTGTTGTAACATAAAATGACTACACCCTAAAAAACCTTCGCTGATTAATCGCGTCCTCATCTCCTAAACTAATCTTTTTGCATTAAATATTTCTCTAATTACCCAATTCCATCATTGCAGCAAGAGGTGCTCTATAGCCTAGTATGTAGAAGATGTTGTAGTGGTTGTAAATGAGTGTAAAAATTTAATTTTCGGCCCAATATGGGAGAGGTGTTGTAGTCTCCATAAAAAGAAGAATTAAATCAAATAATAATAATAATAAAACATAATATCACCTCACTTTAAAAAGTAAAAAGTAATAAAAACAATAAATTTATTCAATTCAATATGTTATATTGTGATTTTGTTTTTTTTATTAAAATTACAAAAAGAAAATCGAGGAAAAAGTCATAATATGCAATAGGCATATCACATTAAAATAATAATGATTCATATTCGTAACCATGATATTTTAGAACTTTTTGTTTTGTGAATTAGAAGAGCATTTCATTAATTAGAAAACAATTACATGTAGCATGGCTTTTCAAAATCCATATATTGTCTTTTTTCATAAAAGAACTACAAATCTTGGCTTATCAACCAAAAATACCAGTAAATCACTAATTAATGAAAAACTATTAGAGATTGAAAATAATAGAAATTATAATGAAGCCCCAAGGGTTAGCTCAATTGGTCAAGCCGGGGCCTCGCCAATGGGAGGTCATAGGGTCAAAAGCCGAAAGCTCTTGGGGTCAGGTCAGTAAATAGGCCGAGGGGTGTGATCCCCTTCGGGTGGGGTCCACCCTAGCATTGTTCGATCCTGGACGTAGCGGACCCACTGACCATGGGTATCCCTGAACCAATAGTGAAAAAAAAAATAGCAATTATAATGAAGAACATACTTATTCTCGGAAGATTCAAGATGAAAAATTCAAGGTTTTTTGGGTTGAGGAGGAGATGCCTCCAATATTGGCATGAATTTTCCTAAGTTGGCTAACTTTTCTCAATCTTCTTTGATCAAGGCCTTAATGTTCTTGTGCCCCTTTTCTATCCTCCTTGAACATCTTGGAGGGTATCTTTGAAATATTACATATGAACTCCTAAATGGGGATTTGAAGAACTTGAACTAGATAGAGCACGATATGTTTGATGGTATGACATGGATTCCAAATATTTATTGAGACAAACATTTTCCAGAGAACTCACGTGTGGAACATCTACATCAATGTCTTATAGGAGGTATTTAGTCTCATCCTCTTCCATTATTAGCTAGTTGGCTCCTTTAGAAAATAATTTTGTAGATTTCCTTCTGAATTCTTTTTCTTGGGCTATATTGGGGGTGACAAAGACTTAGGAATACTTCCAACAATTGGTTGAAGGACTGATTGATTAACTTCTTGCACTAGGGTCTTGTTTGGAGAGGAGAGAGACTCAAACCTATTTCCAGATATGGATTTTTGACCGGAATTTATAGCTCCCTAAAGTCTTAAGTTGTCATTTGGGGGAATTTTGCAAAACCCTCTTACTTTTTGTACTTTTCATAGTAACATATATTTAAAAAGGTGATAACAACAAGAAATAAATTTAACATATACTTAAAAAGGTGATAACATGGAGAAATAAATTTAATATGGGCAATGTTAACAACAATATCACAACCACTTTGATAATAATATCTCAAAATTAACATTCAATAATATACTATAAAAAATAAAACTTTTAATTTATTTTAATTATTATAATAAATATTGGTCGTCGTCACTCGAGTTACCTTTGGATTCCTACTCATTGCTTGGCCTTCGTCAGCCTGTGCTCATGGTCGTTGTGCGGGTCCTTGCTCGTGGTTGTTGTGTGGGGTTTTGGGGGATTTTTGGGGCATTCCTTATCTACTATGAGTGTCAAAATTTTATGGAATGGTGGTGTTTTCCCAACTCTTGAATAGTTGAGAATATTCCTTGTTTAATGGATTTCCCACCAAGATTTGTGAAAAAGGCAAAGTCAACTCTCTCCCTTGATTCAGGACTTTCCTCTTTCGCAAAAAGGAATGTGATCTTATTAAAGGAAAGTGAGTTGATTGGTAGGTTTACTGGCCTTTGACCTAACTATGATTATATGGAAGAATGGTTTATTGTTAACTGGGTAAATCATGAACCTATTAGTATTTATTATTGTGGCATGGGTGTTATGCTTTTCTTTTTGAAAATCAAAAGGATAGAGATAGAATCTATAAGTCTGAGCCTTATTTCATGGGAAATGAAGGAATGTTTCTCACCCACTGGTCTTTGGATTTCAATCCCATGAAGAAACTTTCTTCAGCACTAGTATGGAATAGATTATCATATACCCCCCTTCTTTGCTAGGTTGAAGGTATTTTCAAGTCCATAGGAGATAAATTGGGCTGATTTATTTCTAGTCATATGGAAAATGCTAATAACTTCTCTTGTGCCAAAATTTGTGTTGAAATGGATTTTTCATATGGTCTTCCTAATGTAATTCAACTTAACTTGCATGGATAGTCCCACCTTCATTCCTTGGATTATGAGCATGTTCCCTTTAAGTGTAAATTTTTTCATGAGTATGCACACATTGTGAAAAACCGTCTTAAAGCTTTAGGTTCTCAGCCTTTGTCAAATCCTTCTCCTCATAGAAATGATGGAAAAGGAGAATTTAAGTTAGTTTCAAGAATGCAAAAGAAGCATGTGTCTAAGAAGATGTAGGATAGAAAGCCCGATTATCATCAACAACCTTCCTCTAGTAATAGATATGAAGTTTTGGATTCCCTAGAGAGAGAAGTTGTGGAAGACACGATTCACATTTATAAGATAGCTCTAGATCTAGTGTTTATGGAAAATGAGGCCCAAGTTGATAAGCTAAGCAAGAATCCCTCCTGCGAAAGAGAAACAAGACAAAGATGTAATGAAGAATGTGGAGAAGCCTAATCTTCCAACTTCTTCTCCTTCCTATTCAAATGTGTTAAAGAATAACTCTCATTCTTCCCTCCATTAACAAGAAGTAGGAAAGATCAAAACAAGAAAATCCCAAAATATGATGCTGAGAATTCTCCTTCCTCCTATGGGTCTAGCAGTGGGTCAGTTTCTCTCAAATCTTAGAAATGTTTGGTTTCTGTGTCATCCCGTGAAGCAATTTGTAAGAATTTACTCAAGTTCTCAAGAGGCACTAGGTGCAAGCTTTAGAAGGTCTAGTGTTGGATCTCTGATTGCCCTTCTTTTGTTGGGTGGAGGTTGGTTTTTAGCTCATTTCCTCTTAGACTCATGGAAGGAAATTTTGTAAAATCCACTTTGATGTGCTTGTTACGTGTTCTGATGGAATATTTTACTTTCAATACAAATACTCATTTTGGTTTAAAAAATGTTATAATACCCCTGATTGAGGTGCGAGACGAAGGATGGCCCCATCAAGACAAAGTTAATGGTGAGTACGCCAAGGTACAACACCATCGCCCACAACACACTCGAGGAAATGGGTGTGGTGGCCTTATGCATGCATAAGATTACTGCCACAGAGAAAGGTGGCAGAGTTACGAAGGGAAGTTTTGAGGGTAGTGGAACTTGCAGTGGGAAAGAATTCGGTAGTTTCTATGATTGGGTGAGTGTGGTTTAGTGTGTGAGGCAAGGGGACTTTGGTATTGGGTCAGTGCAGTGTCTACAGGAGTGATAGAGGTTCCATCAACTCTAAACACAAGAAATTTGGTACGTAAATTGTTTTCTCCTCCCCTCCATCATGCGCCTATATCTCTGGTTTGGTTTGTGGGTTCTGCATGAGGGCACCTAGCTAGCGCATGGGGGAAATTGGGGCGTGAAGAATGGTTGGGTGGTGGTAGCATGTAAGAAGAACTTGAATCCCAAGGGAACCCATCCAATTTAAATATGCTATGAGATTTTCCGCTCTCGCAGAGGGTTAATTTGGCTATGGGGTAGGGGTGAAAACCCTGGGGAATGGCACTGCATTTGGTTAAGAGGCTAGAGGGTTGGGTGTTGGGATAGTTTTTGATATCTATCTTAATGCTGAAGCCTACTACCTTATGGTTGGGCTGATTTTGGATGGGGATACTTAAGGCTTGGGCCGAAAGGTCTGTGGGACTACTGTTATGAGGAGGTGTTATTGGGGGGTTGGGAATGGGCATGGAATTGGGGATCGCTATGCCAAAATTGGAAGAATGGGGGAAGTCTAGTTGGTTAATGGGTCTCTGGCAAGATGGATCCCTAGGTTGGGCAACCACAACTTGCGTCAGAATGGCTGCAAGGTCATTATAGATGGGGTGAGCCACTGGAGGGTCTGTAGGGGTGTCGAGAGGTTGATTCTTTACTTGGGCTTGGGGAATATTCCCAAAAGGGCTAGAACTAGGTACGAGATGCTTGGAATTTATGACCTAGGTCACCATGCTACAAGCCCTGTGGTCAGATGGCTATTGGGGTGTTGTACCCATGTCCTGGGTTGTAGTATATGAAAAATAGCTATTGGTGTGATGTGCCAGTCGAGGCACATGCATTTTCATGCGGGTGTAGGAATGGGTCATATTGGGCTTGATGTTTTCTACACTGATTGTTATGCAAGAGGTCAGGGGGGGCACGAGACTGCATGCAAAGGGGATGGTGGACTTCGGTGGCTGGAAGAGCCTATGGGTGATGAAAAGGTACGGTATAATTGAATTCCAAATTTGGTTTCTTGACACCATGACAGGTACACAGAGTGGTTTCGAGGCCTGCCCCATCACCAGTTCAAGGATAAGTCAGATCACATCATATTAGTAGGTGTCGGGACAATGTGGATATGGTTCGTACTACAAAGACCAAGGGTAGAGGTAAGAGGCCGCGGGAGACTAAGCAGTGAAAGGAGCCCATCTCCTTGGGAGGAAAACATGGCAGAAATCCTATCACGAACCTCATCAATGAAGTGGCAACAACTTATCAAGAGGGGACCAATAAGGATATTAGGAGATTGATAGAGGAATGGGAGGCTGACCTAAACTGCTAGGCGAGCGTGACTGAGATAGAGATGGAAAATTGGATAATCCTCATGCTGGACCTGTTGGAAATAATACTGAGAGGGGGGGGGGGTGAATCAGTATTATCAAATCAGTTACTTTTATTTTTTCATACTCAGATTTATATACGCGGCTTCAGTTCAGTATATTTGCGTATATACGCGACTGTGTTAAATGCAACCAGCGTACATGCAGTAATCTTATGATTTAGTTAGCTTATCTTTAGTAAATGCATCAGAACATTATTAACCACATTAACAGTAAATAGGTGTAGTAAAAAAATACAGATCATCACACATAAGAAGCACACATGAACACCATGATATAAGGTGGAAACCCAATGTGGGTGAAAACCACCTACTGCAATTCGTCTCTTTCTTCCTTTAATAAGAAACTTCTTTTGCAATATACTGGTGCAGTCCTTTACCAGCACGCAGGCTTCAACCTGCAGAGGGCTACAACCCTCTCTCGTTTTCCAGCTACTTCTGGAAGGGAGCTACAACCCCCTTAGCTCTTGTATTAGTGGATATACTAGTATGTAGGTGCTGACCTACAGAAGGCTACAACCTTCTTTTCTTCAGGGACCACGTTTCATCAATTTTCAGACTGGATCCATAAATACAAAACAATCACTGCTACAATACAATCATCAACTTATACTTGTATCATAAATCTCTAAATCACCCAATACTGAATCACTGAAACCCTGTCATCAAAACACAGAGCGCAAACTAGAGCCCAGAACTCTACAACAACCACTAGAATCAACAACAACCTGAAACACCAAATCTCATAATGCATATGCTACTTGACTATATAAAAACTGCATGTATATGCGCTTTCACCAAAGACAACTTGTGTATAGATCTAAAGATAATTACTTATACCTTCGTTGTCATATCCAACCCGAGCCAAGCAGCACAAACCGATAACCAACAATACTAGATCTTCCCACTTCGTCAGACATCCATTCCTTGCTCACCTTTTGCCTAATGATCTTCTCCTTATATAGGTTAGGCTTATCTCAATACCATGGTCCAAACCCGTGTAGAAACAATACCTTGGACCCAATACCTGGGGTCATCATTTCGAACCAAATACCGCAGACCAATACCAAAATACCATGGACCAAATACCACGGACCAAAACCATGTACGCACTTTTCCTTCTGTGAACCTGCGTGTATACGTATACGCGCCTTTGTCTCAGATAACCCGTGTATATACGCGCTTTCATCAAGTCTAACCCGTGTATACCTTTCTTTTGACCTACTGCACTGGATCTACCATCTGATTAAGTTGTCATCACCTGTATCAAACCTATGAGTGAGTTGCCATCAAGGACAACACCTGAATCATAATGCCAACAATCTCCCCCTTTGGACTTGATGGCAACCACCACACCAAGTCACTCTCCCCCTTTGGCATCAAGGGCAAAGGGTGGACCAAGATATTCTCTTCCTTGGTATACCTTCTGCTGTCCATACTCCCCCTGAGTACATGCTGAAGTTTTTGATTAAGCTCCCCTTTGTATATGCCAAGTTGTATCAATCCATCCATGCTCCCCTGAGCAGATGCAAGTTCTAAGACCAACAATTCATTCAAGACCATGACTATCTGCACCATAAGCATCAACATCTAAACCTGCAATACCATTCCTTTGATCAAACAACAAGACGTATCATTTAGCTTCATAGACTTTATCAACAACTCCTAACCATTATGCCAACAATGCATTATTTGAAGTATATGCTCCCCCTGAGCCTGTGCCAACCATTTCTTATCATGACCGAACCATTTCTTGGGCCTGTTCTACTGCCCTTTCTTCTGATCTCCATATACGTGACTTTGCAGCCTATAACTCGCGTATATACGCAACTTATCTTCATTATATCAGCGTATGCAAGATGGAATACTGAATTTCTTCACTTTTGGTTTCCCCCGTGTCTGTTATGTCAGCTAACTGAGTAATGTCACATCTTTCTGTCTCTAATTTTGTCTGTGATAATGTATGGTCCTCTTGTTTTGAATTTTGGAATTTTCTCCTGTATTCCCTTGATTTATGTCCAAGTTTGTTGCATGTATAACATCTTACATATTTCATGTTCCTTCTATTGCAATCAATTGCTCTGTGTCCATATGCATTGCAGGCAAAGCAATATCCTCTGAAATACCTGGGATGTGATGATATTGAACCATTCTACTTCTACATCTGGCTGCAACATGTCCAAGATTATGACATACATAGCATTCAACATAATTCAGTGGAGGAGTAAAAGATTTCCTTTGAAGAATTTCTCTCCTTGGCTGTTGATGGGGTTTTCTTCTCATCTCTTCATTGTGCATTTCAGATTTCTCATTAGAGTTTCTTGCCTCACCTTGTAAGCTAGATTTACCTTCAACAGATTCATACAAGCCTAGACCAGTTTTGATAACTAGGAGATATTTGAATACCAAGAATATCATCCAAAATCTTAGTACTATTTTGAAATCACAACAATTTATCCTTTTCTTCTAATTTACCTTTTAATATATTTACCTCAACCTGATGTTGTTCTTCCTTTTCCAGATACTGTTTCCTTAGGTCTTATTCAACTTTTCTTCCTTCTTCCACTTGTTTCTTTAATTTGATCACTTCATGTTCTTCAAGAGCTTCTCTATTTTGCTCCTTTGATTTTTCAAGATCTTCTTTTAGAGAGATGATCTTTGATTCATGTCTCTGAATTGTTATGCTCTGATCTTTTACTATATCCTGCAATTTCTCCCTTACCCTGGTTACTATCTCCAATTGTTCGTTTAATTTGGTAACTTCTTTAGTTTCTGCATTCTTCTTTTCATATGCCATGAGACTTCTAATGTCTTCACTACCATTGAATGATTCATTACTTTTAACATGGGTATAATAGCTTCTATTACCTTCTTCAGACATCTTTCCTTTGTTATGAGGGCATCTAGCAGCATAGTGACCAACTCTACCACATGAAAAGCAATTTGAAAGGTAGCTTACCTTTGAATCGTCCAGTTCCCCGTTCAAGATTCTTGACAAAATTTACCTCATCTTCTTCCTCTGACATGTATCCTGATGCTTCGAATGCGGCTTCTGATGGTCCCTCTTTTTCGCATCTCAAAAGCAGTTAAGATTCTGTGAAGTTGTGGACATGGTGATTTTCTGCAGATTCTCCCTTTTCTTCTATGGCAGACACTTTGGAATCAAATTTAGCAGACAGGGATCTCAAAACCTTTTCAACTAGGACAACTTCCTTAAATTCTTCACCCAAATCCCTCATACAATTTACAATCTCATCCATACGCAAGAAGTAATTAGCTATGTTTTCATTACTATGCATCTTAAGCTTTTCATACCGGATTCTAAGAGTTTGAAGCTTTGCTCTTTTTACCTGTTCATATCCTTCGTAGCTTAGAATGATATTTTCCACATTTCCTTAGCTGATTTGAAATGCATGAACTTCATAAATGCTGATTGTGTCAAACTTCCCAATAAGACAGTAACAACTTTGGCATTGAGTTCATATTGCTTTCTCTCGGCTGCATCTGTAGGAATTGCTGATGGGAATTTGTATCCACCTTCTACGATTCCCCAAACTTCTGCTCCAAGCGATTGTAGATATTCTGTGGTTCTTATCTTTCAGTGGGTAAAGTTGCTCCCGTCAAAGATTGGTAGCCTGATGCGTGCCTCTCTTTCTGGATTAGCCATTCTGATGGATCTTTTCCTTCAAGTGATCAAGCTTCTTCAAAAGAACCTGCTCTGATACCAATTGTTGGAAATAATACTGGGGGGGGGGGGTGTGAATCAGTATTATCAAATCAGTTACTTTTCTTTTTTCATACTCAGAATTTATATACGCGGCTTCAGTTCAGTATATCCGCGTATAATACGCAACTGTGTTAAATGCAACCAGGTTACATGCAGTAATTCTTATGATTCAGTTAGCTTATCTTCAGTAAATGCATCAGAACATTATTAACCACATTAACAGTAAACAGGTGTAGTAAAACAGTACAGATCATCACACATAAGAAGCACACATGAACACCATGATATAAGGTGGAAAACCCAATGTGGGTGAAAACCACCTGCTGCGATTCGTCTCTTTCTTTCCTTTAATAAGAAACTTCTTTTACAATATACTGGTGCAGTCCTTTACCAGCACGCAGGCTTCAACCTGCAGAGGGCTACAACCCTCTCTCGTTTTCCAGCTACTTCTAGAAGGGAGCTACAACCCCCTTAGCTCTTGTACTAGTGGATATACTAGTACATAGGTGCTGACCTACAAAAGGCTACAACCTTCTTTTCTTCAGGGACCACGTTTCATCAATTTTCAGACTGGATCCATAAATACAAAACAATCACTATTGCAATACAATCATCAACTTATACTTGTATCATAAATCTCTAAATCACCTAATACTGAATCACTAAAACCCTGTCATCAAAACACAGAGTGCAAACCAGAGCCCAGAACTCTGCAACAACCACTAGAATCAACAGCAACCTGAAACACCAAATCTCATAATGCATACACTACTTGAATATATAAAAACTACGTGTATATGTGCTTTCACCAGAGACAACCCACGTACAGATCTAAAGATAATTACTTATACCTTCGCTGTCATATCCAATCCGAGCCAAGCAGCACAAACCAATAACCAGCAATACTAGATCTTCCCACTTCGTCAGACGTCCATTCCTTGCTCACCTTTTGCCTAATGATCTTCTCCTTATATAGGTTAGGCTTCTCTCAATACCATGGTCCAAAACCATGTAGAAACAATACCTTGGACCCAATACCTGGGGTCGTCATTTCAAACCAAATACCATGGACCAAATACCACGGACCAAAACCATGTACGCACTTTTCCTTCTGTGAACCTCCGTGTATATGTATACGTGCCTTTGTCTCAGATAACCCGCGTATATACGCACTTTCATCAAGTCTAACCCGCGTATCCTTTCTTTTGACCTATTGCACTGGATCTGCCATCTGATTAAGTTGTCATCGCCTGTATCAAACCTCTGAGTGAGTTGCCATCAAGGAAAACAACTGAATCATAATGCCAACAGGACCCTAGACATACCTGTGGGCAAGTGACTCAGTTTAAGTAGACCCTTTATCTGTATTGGCAAATGAAAAGTCTCATGGGAATGTCCATGGAGTAGATTTTGGTGAGCAAGGCGACAACAGTTCATGATTTTCCAAACTACAAACATGATTTTCAGAAGTTGTAATTTCAAATGCAGAAACAAGAAGGATTCCTTGGCTGCATTGAGAAACACCTTCCCTGTCTGCTCTCACAGACAAAGCTGCAAGGTTCTAATGTCAAAGATCCATCTCCGATTGATTTTGCCTCTGATGACCAGGAATATTAAAATGTTGGTTTCCTGTTAGTTTTGTTCAGTACTTATGTGGATAACTTTTAATTTTCAATATGCAGTTATATATCACTATAGGAAACTAAAGTATGGGTGTGGAAGTGAGAATCAAACTTCTATAGCTTGGGTAGAAAGACTCAGAATTTTTTGCTACTAGATGGCTTGTCATGTGGTTAGGTGGCCAACTAACTTGGTTTCCTGCAGGGCAAGTTGAGACCACCTAACCTATTTTATGTGGTATCAATTTGACCATTATTAATGAAAAAGAAGGATCTACCAAGATTAACAAAAAAAATTGTTGTAATAAGTATTATTTTTATCTATATCAAACATTAAAATTGGAAAAAAATTAAAAGTAAAAAAGTTAATAGCAAGTCAACTTTGACTCTAAGACAATAGTTCTTTGGACAAGGACTAAAAAACATTATATTATATATTTGAACTAAAATTAAATAATAAGATAAATAATTGACAAAGCTAAATGAGAATGATGTTTTTTTATTATGTTGCATTGGTTTTTTTTAATATCATTAGGTTGTGTCTAGTTAGCATTAGATGATATGTTGGATGGAATAATGGGATGTTGTTATTAAGATTGTGCGAGACTCAGTTGAGTCTGGACATCCATTAAGACCCCCATAATTAGCTTTCACTCTCAATCCCTTCCCATAAGATTTGAACCTGCGATCTAATGAAAATTAAAACCTCCATAAACCAACTAGTATATGTCTTACAGATACACTTTTATATTATTATGCATAAATTTCCATTATTAAATTTTCCAATTAATATTAAAATGTTATTTAATAGTAAAATGTCAAATAAATTAAATAAAATTATGAAGTAAATACATAAAATTAATTATTTGAATATTAAAAGGATTTCATTGAGGTTTAGTAAAACGCGAGCACTTGAAGTTATTGCTACATCAATCTTTCTTTTTTTTAACACATTTTTTTATGGTAATAATGAAACTTAGTTTGGCGTTTTGACCAACAATATATGTGGCTTATCCATAGTTTAACATTGAGAATTTATTTTTTTATTTATAATATTATTATTTAAATTTATTTATACGTAAGGTGATTGGTTGAGGTCTTATGATGGACTGTTTAGTAACTTCCATTTCTATTAGTTACTAATTTCTTGTTTTTTAATTTTATTCCTTTTATTCCTTTTCCTTTTTCTAATATTTCTATTTTCATGAATTATATAGTTTTTTCTCCATATTTTCAATTTAAAATGACTTATGATATATATATTATATATATATATATATATATATATATATATATATATATATATATATATATATATATTATATATATATAGATATATATCTTATAATAAAAATTAAATCACAAATGTATATAAAAAAACATATATATTAAAGTGTATATATGTTAATATAAACAATATTAGTTACATTTCTTAATTTTTTGTGATGGCATTAGACAATACAATATTTTATTAGTTGTTTTATTTTTGTGATGAAATCTTTATGTTTTATTGGTTTTTAATTTAATTAATCTATATTTAAACTAAGTGGTAGATACTAGATACTATGTAGCCCTTGTTAAAGTATCATTACATGATTTTTATTGAAAACATGATCATAAACATTGTACCTTCCTTGCGTAAGGTATGGAAGTATGATTTGGATCCTAACAAATGATAAATATTTTAATACTCGTTTGGTATTAAGGATAATGCTTTTTTAGCACATTAATTTAATCTCTCATTATATTTTTAGAATGTTGTAAGTTTAAAGAGGTCACAATTTTGCCTCCAAAACAATGGAAATTTTGGTACAATTTTATTAAAATATGGGGGGAATTTTTAGAAATATAGGCTACAACTGTCAAGCTTCAAGATTTTGGGTGTCCCAGGGGTTCTTCATGATGTTGAATCCATTTCCACCATAAATAAAAGAAATATTCAAACACTCCCAAGATTGCATTTCTTAAAACAATTCTCATTGAATTCTTGCGACAATTTCGTAGTTCGGACGAAATTGTGGCCTTGTTAGACAACATGTTTTAGAATTGTCTAATGTCATTGTTACTACTTTTTTTTTCCAAACTAAGTTGATCCTAGGCTAGGGCCAACCCTAATGTTGGATGGAATAATGATATGCCCACCAGTGGAATGCTATCACCAGGATTGTGTGAAACTCATTCAAGTTTGGACATCCATTGGGATATTTTAATTCCCCTAAAGATGGCTCCCATCCTAAACCCCTCCCCATGAGGTTTGAAACTATGACTCTGTGGGTACTAAACCCCACATAAATCAATTGATTTTCACTTCATGGGTAATTCCATTGTTACTATTATTATATGAGTTAAAATAGATAATTTAAAAATTTGTAAATTTAAATGATAAATAAATAATTATTTTATATTAAATTAAAAGTATCTATTAATAATTCTATTGATTAAAAATAAAATAGTTAAATTTTTTCCAAGTTTAATAGGTAACTTTATAAAATTAAACTATATAATACTATCACAAATTTTAAATTAACTTTTTTGAAGATGTTCAAACTCATAGCCAGTAATTTTATTGACAAAATCCATGTTTTTCTATGACATGTATTAGATTTCATGTCTCTTGGGATGAGGGTGATGGTGAGGGTGGAGTTGAGGGAGATATTACACAACATATATTAGTAATATGTTTTTCATAATATATTTCCTCATCCTCATATCGGGGTGGGGATGGAGGGGAGATATTATATAAATATATTAGTTATCTATGTTTTGTATTATATCTCCCCCAGCTCGATATATGAAAAGAATCCCTTCATTCTGAGTAGAAATATTGATAACTCACAAGTTTGAAGAAACTCAATGACTTTTCCTTGGCCTCCTACAATTTGATAAGAGAACACTCAGTTTTCATATTTAATTTCTAATAAAGGTAGGCATCTTAGATCTCTCTAGCAACAATCTAAATGGATCCCAAGCAAATCTCCAATTTGAAGAAGCTCTATCAATTGGAGTTCAATAACATTGAATGGAAGTATTCCTTTTGAATTAGGCAATCTCATTAAATTACAATGCTTTGATGCATAAAATAATGGGCTTATTGGAAAGATTCCACTAGAACTCAAGAATTTGAAGAAGATAACATACATACAATGCTAGATGAACAATATTTGGAGCCAAATTCCCGTGATACTTGGGGAGTCATCAATTGTAAAAGGTTTATCACTATATAAAAAAAAACTACAAAGTATATTTGTATTATGTAATTCTGCGCTTGGTTTGAAACAAATGCATTAGGTATTATAGAGCTAATTCATCAAGACATTCCAATTTGTTTCTCTTTTCCAATAGGAATACATAATTTTCCTAAGGAGAATATATCTAATCAACAAAAAGAGGGGTTTTGTAGGTCAATATCTTACAAAACAACCCCAACAAAATACAAAATTACAACACATAATTATACTAGGGAATTTTTTAATAGACTTCATTCACCATTAGGGAATTATAGCAGGCTTGATTTGTCCATTAATCTTTAATTCACTTATATTAAATTTACACCCCTTGTTAGCATACTTGTTTTCTTCTTCGCTAAAGTGTCTTAGGGCATTGGAATATCATTTGGATGTGATATCTTCCACAATTTTCTTGATTCTTTTCATGATGTTTTCCATATATTTCTCCTTTTTGAGGGAGCATTTGACCTAGATGATGCAGGATTAAGAGAGAATCTCCCATAACCATAAGTGTGTCCACCTATTATTCTTTGGCTAACAAAAGTCCCTAGTAGAGATGATATATCTCTTCTTGATTATTTATTATATAACCAGGACCCCATGAGTACTTGAACACTTTGTCTGCTTTGACACTATAGAGTACCACTCCTTCTCTTTCCACCGCTAACTATCAAAATAATTTTACAACACAATTATTGTGCCAAGAGGCACTGTCGAGCCCAATACGGAATAGATGTTGTAATATCCTTTCCTATCTTGTTATGTAAACATTTTTTTATTGATCAAATTACATAAAAATACAAATATAAATGAAAATAAAGTAAACAAAATCATTGATTTAAATAAAATTGAGGTAAAAGAGTCAATTTACCATTTGAAGTTTTTGGGCTTGAGGTTTTGACAACCCATGGTTTTACTAATGATATTATTACACACACACACACACATAACCAATTTAGATCCATCTTAAGTCAAAATCTACCAAGTGTTGAGAGAGATCAAATCTCTACAACAATTATTGTAGAATTTTGATACGATGTCCAAATTCAACATTTTATGTGTGTTAAAAAATCAACTTAATTGCTACCTTCCTAAAGAGGTGTGTAGAGGAAAAGATATCTAGTATTTTGTAGTTCTTAATAACTATTTGTAGTGAAATTATATAAAGAGTCTCATCATATTGAAGGGAATTGAAGGGCTTGAGTAGCAAAGTTACATAAAGAGGCTCACTATATTTGAGTATAATAAATTTGAAGAGAAAAATAGTAAGGATAACCTTGATACTATGTTTTCAATTTTGAATTTAGTTTCTAAAATGATTTTAATATTAAAATCTACAAGTAAATTGTTTGATGTTCTAAAGGAAAATACATTATTTGATTTTTTAGTAAAGTAATTTGTGCACCATTTGGGATATATACAATTGGTTAGGTGTTTATTACAACATAAAATATCTATGGTGTTTGCGTGAGAGGTGTTCTCCAACCTAGTATGATATAGATGTTGTAATGTAATGTAATGTGATGTAATGTCCAACAAACATTTTAACTTGGTCAAAATAAAATAAAAATAAAATTAATCCTATAAAATAAAATAATAATAAAAACAAAAATGACCCATGGTATTGACCCTTGACAATGAGAACCCACGACATTGACCCATGGTAATCATGTGGAATATAATCTATTTAAGGGGGGGAACTAAACGAGTCTCGATCCATCTTAACTCTAGACATACCAAGCGTCGAGAGGGATCAAATCCTTTGAGATGAAAAACTCTTTTAAAGTGAAAAGAGAATTCCCTCTCAACATTTGGTAGATTTGGATTTAAGATGGATCTAGGATGGTGTAAAATCTTTAAGAAACATGAAAGCATGTTACTTAAGCTTATGAGAATTTCGTAAGGGATCCTTTTTTATTACTTATATTAAGAGGTTTCTAAAATGGAGTTTTTGTTTAATAATGGAGTTTATCAATACTTAATTAAATTTGTTTTTAATGTATTTTAAGGGGGCACAAAATAAAATTGCTTTTGTCATTGATTTAAAAAAATATTCAAATTTTTTAATTTTTGTGAGTTAATTTCAATATAAATAATTGTTAAATTCTATTATTAGTAATGTTAAAAATTCAAAAATGGGGTGGCAGGAGGGGGAGGGATTCTCATTAATCCCAAAGGAATCATCGAGATAGATATGCTTGGGGGCTTGGAAGGAATACAAACAACCAAGCAAAAGCTTATGGTTTGTTTCTCAGTCTAACATTGGCTCAAAAGAAGGGCATTACAAAAATCCAGGTCTTAGGGGACTCCATGTTGATCATCAGGCATATGAACTATACTTCATAAACAAAAAAAATCATCCTAAATCAAATTATTAAGAGATC
Source organism: Pinus taeda (assembly GCA_000404065.3). NCBI lineage: Eukaryota > Viridiplantae > Streptophyta > Pinopsida > Pinales > Pinaceae > Pinus > Pinus taeda. The sequence goes on from APFE030894623.1 coordinate 31,711, forward strand.
CCAAGGGTTGATCCCCTCCTTTGATTTCATGTCGCTTTTTCATACCGTAAGAGGGAATAATCAAGAAACCAATAAGCAGGCAAACCAAGCCTGCCAGTTGAGCGAAGGAAGAAGTATTGTGAACAAGATCGAGGGAACAATTTGCATCCCCTAATTGAATCCATGAGCTTCAAGTATTGGGTTGAGGAAGTCATTCTTGGTCTATCTAAGAAGTTAGCAAGTATTAGAAATTTGGATTATGAAGTTAGCCTATAAGTTCTCCTCCCTCATCTTGCTTTCCCTCTCTTTTTGATCCCCCCTTCCCCTCCCTCCCCCTCTTCATTTCTCTATTTAAACCTACCTTCCCTATCCTCTGCCATTCTTCCCCCTCCATTCTTATTAATCCTTTCTCTTGTTTCATCCCTCCTTCTTTCCTCTCCGTTATGTTCCCCTTCCCTGATTCCTTCAATCCCGTACACCTTGGACCCTATCACATCAAATAATGTGTGGCCTAACCTGTCCTTAGGCCTCGTGGCAAGGGATTCCTCTGTTTGTGGCCGCGATGTGTCTGCTTTCGTCATGTTAGTAATAAAATTGTGCCTGATAGATTACATAGCATGAATATCCATCCCCCATGACATGGATCAAGGTGCAGAGGCCAACACATCATCTCAGCGATAACAAGTTAATGGGGATTTTAGAGAATTAATTAATTCCCTTGCTAAGAAATGCTTTGGTTGCTCATGGGAGAAAGTTTTGGAAGAGAATCACGGACCAGGAGCAGAGCTAGCAAATAATGGCGAATTGTTGGGAATTTAAGTAGGTTCATTTGGATTACAACTCTAGTAGTACCACTCCACAGTATTGCATCATCACTTAGTCCTGCATATTCTATTTAAGGAATAACACTATGATCTATTTCTATGGTTTGAGGTTCTTTTCTTCTCAGGTGGCCTCTGTGAAGGCCTGACAGTTGAAGCTGGGGTCTCTAAGTATCAGTTACTGGGTTTGGGTTGTAGCGTAGGACCTTAAGGTGGTTTCTGGAGGAGATAGTTGCAACAAAGAAAACTTAAGTGTTGATTTTCAGTGGGCTGCTAGTGTGAGAGTTGTTGGTCTGAGTGTTGCTAGTGTGGAAGTTGCTGGTTTGAGTGCTGCTAGTGTGAGAGATACTAGTGTGAGTATGGCTGCTAGTGTGAGCTATTGGTCTAAGTGTTGCTAGTCTGTTTAGTTGGGAAGGGGTTCTGGAACAGAACCTCGGGGATAATTTAGAATTGGAGGTCTATTGGTTCCTAGAGTGGTGGGTCACGGGTATACTGGAGTCAAGGGTGCGCAATTGGGGTGTTTGTGACATCTTGGATATTCTCACCAGTGGTAGTTTGAAGGCAAATATGAGTGTGCACAACAATTGTGTTGAGGACACCTCCCTGTCGAGCTCTTGGGGTCGTCGCAGGCCTAGGATAGAGGGGCTGATGGCGATTAATTCTTTGGTCGGCGGTGGCGACTGGCAAACCTACAAAAAATGTGTGCAGGATCACTTGGAGATACAAGAAGGTTTGGTTGTGATGCAGCATTGCATCCATCAACAACAACTGGAGAATCTGGCCATGAAAGAGCGGAAATTGGAGAATAAGGAACAAATTCACCAATTGGAAGATGAGGTGGATACGTTGCGCCAAAAAATCGAACAATTGAAGCTCAAGATGGAGGAGAGCATCAAGATCAATGAATAAGACTCCATTGGGATGGATCTAAACATGAGAAATATAGAATGATCAACTGGCCTAGATTTGAACAGTCTAGCGCCAATGGATGTTTGGTCTATTCTCTCTCTAGTTTTACAAATGATTTTGAATGACACACTTCAAATGTAAATATTTACTTTTTCAGTTTTGTTGAACATATAGCTATAAGATCTCTGGAATGAGAAATTTTTGTAAGAATTAAAGTGAAAACCCTTATAGAAGGAAAGTGGAACAATGGATGTATCAACAACCCTCAGTAGGCTTGAAAATACTTTGTAAAATCTTGATTTTGCACGCGAGCATGCACATTTTTTATATATCAAAATCTACTCATTTTGGTTTTAAAAAATGTTAAAATTATAAATAAAAATAAAAACAAATAAATAAATCTAAAGAAAAATCAAATAATAAATCTATCTATAACTTTATTATTTGTTATCCATATTTAACATTAAAAATATATATTTTACTAATAATTTTATAATATTTAATTTATTTTAATTATTTATATTTAATTTAGATGTATTTTAATAATCCATTATATTAAATAATTATATATTCTAAGATTTATAACTATTTTCAAGAATATATCATATTTTAATAAGAGTGAAACTATTGTTCAAGAATATATTATATAGATAAATGTCTTTCGGATGAATCACATCATATGTGAGAAACATTAGCAAGCTTGAGTTTGATGCCCTAAAATATTTGAACAATAACAAGGACATCGTTATTCTCAAAGAAGACAAGAGTGGAGTTTTGGTTATCTTAGATCAGGAAGATTACTGGAAAAAAATGTTGGACCTCTTTGTAACAATGAAAGCTACATATAACTCAATAAGATTCGTTTAAATAAGATCTCTAAAAAAGTGGCTCTAGCTATAAAATCCAATAGCACTATCAGCCCCTTGAGCCATAAACTCATCAAGAGTAACCTTATCACTCCCAAGATCTATGGTCTTCCCATGATCCATAAGGAAGGGGGTCTGCTAAGACCCATTTTGAACACTATAGGAGGGCGGACCTATATTCTGGAAAAGTATTTAGCCTAAAATTTAAAACCCCTTGTTGGCCTTACAGAGTCCTTTGTTAAAGACTCTTCATCATTTGTCAATGAGTTAAAGGGTATAAGGTTTGAGCCTGCGGATTTTCTTGTGATTTTCGATGTGGTATCCCTTTACACTAATATCCCCATCAATTAGGCCATTGAGGTCATCAACCCCACCACAGATCTTGATACTGTTAAATTGGTTGAGATTCGTCTTACCTCTACTTTCTTTAGCTTTGAAGGGGAATTCTATGAACAAACATGTGGTGTTTGCATGGGATCCCCCCTTTCCCCTATTGTAGCTAATATATTCATGGAGGACTTTAAATCCAAATCTTTGTCCTCAGCTCAATACAATCCAAATATTTGGAAGATATTTTTGGATGACATCTATGTCATTTGGCCTCATGGTTGAGATAAGTTGGATCCCTTTCTCTAACATCTTAATAATCAATCTTGCTCCATAAAGTTTACTATGGAATTTGAAATCAATGGGAACCTACCTTTTCTTGACATCCTTATTTAAAACAAGGTTGATGGATCATTCTCACACCAGGTCTTTTAGAAGAAAACCCACATAGAGTAGTATCTTCACGCTAAGTCCCATCATTTCCTTGATCAAAAGTTGGGTGTTCTCAACACTTTAGCCACTCATTTGTTTAGATTTTTTGAGTAAAGTCACCTTGAAGATGAGAAAATGTATCTCCTCAAGGTTTTAAAAAACAATGGTTATAATAAGCTCCAATATCTTAGTGATTTGCTTAAAGATGGTAGGGGTTCCAAGATTAAAAAAGAACCCAATGATAGGTTTTTTGGGGTACATCTTCCTTTTATACAAGGGACCACTAAAAAATATTGCAAGGATCCTAATAAAGCACAAGGTTCCCTTAACCTTTAGGTTCGTTAACACCATTTAAAGTTCCCTAAGCTCCATAAAAGACCCAGTGGACCCTAAGAATAAGAAAGGTGTTTATGTAATCCCTTGTTCACACGGGACACCCTATGTTGGTGAAACTGGCTGCTCAATAAATCAGAGGATTCAGTAACATGCAGAAGACATCAAACATGGGAGGACCCCCTCCTCAGCATTAGTAGAACACGTGGAAAAGAAAAAATGCCATATTTGCATTGAAGACGTCTGAGTCATTGGTAAGATAGATCATTTCCATCACCATAAGTTTAGGGAAGCTATAGATATTGAAAGGAGGCCAAGCAATCTGAATAGAGATGATGGCACAAAAATTAACAGTTGTTGGATGCCTGTCATTTCTTCTTAAGTTTTTATTTATTTCATA
>APFE030894623.1:47560-59323 GCA_000404065.3 Pinus taeda
GTATTGGATGCTTTGGCATGTATAAATATGTATTATAAAATTGAAAGGAATATAATGAAAAATCAAGCTGGTAGTCCCGGTTTTGGGATCCAGGGGAAAATCTCTGTGCATATGTGTTTTATGTGTTATGCTCTCGCATTGTTTATTTTCTTTGCTTTAGAATTCGTATGCAGGTAATTTCTGTACAGGGTTAAAACCTACACTGCAAATGGTTATATCAGTTGTCGAGCTAGAAGCATGACCATCAAGAATGGACCTATGTCTAAGCAACTAGTCCTCTATCCTCTTGCCCAACCTTTGCTAGAACATGACTTACCACTCTGGTTGGAAGAGGAAGATGAGGATGAGTTCTACTCTGGACCGTTGTGTGCAATAGAAGCCACCAGGGGAGGCCCTCAAACCGAGGATGACTTGATTGAGAATTTGATTCAAAACCCACCTCCTAGTGCACTATCATTAGAAGAGTTGGTGGAATATACCCAAGCCAGTGCTTTAGTGGACCTCTGTGTGACTAATCCGACCTCTCCTAGAGTTAAGAGTGTGGAATTTGGCCCTGAAAGAACCTTAAAGATCAGCTCCTCCTTATCTCCCTCCCAAGAGAAGGAGTTGTTTAGCTTATTGAATAGCCATTTGGATGCTTTCGCTTGGAGCTATAAGGAGATGAAAGGAGTCCACCCTTCGGTCTGTACCCATCACCTCTACATTAAAGAGGATTGTAAACCAGTCAGGCAGCCTTAGAGGAGAATGAATCCAGCCCTTAAAGACATCGTCAAGGAAGAATTGCAAAAATTGCTGGATGCAGGATTCATCTACCCCATCTCTGATAGTGAGTGGGTTTCACCTCTAGTGCTTGTGCCCAAGAAAAATGGGAAGTGGAGAATCTGTGTAGATTACTGAGAACTTAAGAAAGCCACCAAGAAGGACCATTTTCCTTTGCCTTTCATAGATCAGGTGTTGGATGGTCTAGCAGGGAAGAAGTTCTTTTCTTTCCTAGATGGGTTTAGCGGGTATAATCAGATCCAAATCAGCCCGGAAGACCAAGATAAGACCGCCTTCACTTGTTCATGGGGTACCTTTGCCTACTGGGTCCTTCCCTTTGGGTTGTGCAATGCTCTTTCCACTTTCCAGAGGGCAATATTGAGCATATTTGCTGAACTGGTTCACGATTCGGTGGAAATCTATATGGATGACTTTACTCCTTATGGGTCCAATTTCCATGAAGCATTGACTAACCTGGGAAAAGTTTTAACCAAGTGCATTGAGATGAACCTGTCCCTTAGTCCTGAAAAATATGAATTCCTTATGACTGAAGGGACCGTGCTAGTTCATACAATTTCTCAGCAAGGATTACAGGTGGATCCTAACAAGATCGCTATCATCCAAAAGGTTCCACCTCCTCAAAAGGTCAGAGATGTTCAGATTTTTCTAGGCTTGGCATGATATTATAGAAGATTCATCAAAGATTTCAGTAATCTAGCCTCACCATTGTTTAGCCTCTTAGGAAAATATGTCAAGTTTAAATGGACTGATGACTGCCAAGGGGCTCTGGATGAGTTGAAAGGTAAACTGGTATCCGCCTCAATCTTGAGAGGTCCAAACTGGGCCCTACCTTTCCACATCCACACTGATGCCTCGAACAAAGCCATAGGAGCAGCCTTGGGACAAGTTGAGGAGAAATTACCATATGCCATATACTTTGTTAGCAAAAACCTGTCCAAGGCAGAGATGAACTATACTGTAACCGAGAAAGAGTTCTTGGCCATAGTCCATTCCTTAAGCAAGTTTAGACACTACATTACTGGTTATCAAACATTTGTACACACTGATCATGCTGCGATTAGATATTTAATGAATAAACCTGATGTGAATGCTCGTATCATTAGATGGTTACTTTTGTTGTAGCAATTTGATTTGACTATTGTTGACAAGCCAGGTAAGGAAAATGTTGTTGCTGACTTCCTATCTAGATTGGATTTGCCTGCAGGTGAGGAAGGGATAGTGGATGACCAGATGCCAGATGAAAACTTGTTTGCTATCCCAGTACTCTCTCCATGGTCTACTGATATAGCAAACAACTTGGTCTCAGCACAATTCCATCTGCATCTATCCTCAAAGGAGAAGAGCAGAATCGTGAGGAAGAGTGCCCCATTCACTTGGATTAGGGGCAACCTATTTAAAATTGGCCTAGATCAGATCTTGAGGCATTGTGTTAGGGAAGAGGAAGTATTTGACATCCTCCTAACCTGTCACGATGGACCATGTGGAGGCAAATTTTCAGCAAAAAGGACCGCCTTCAAAATTCTACAGGCTGGCTACTATTGGCCTACTCTTCATCAAGATTTCAGAAGATACATCAGCCAGTGTGACCGATGTCAGAGGATGGGGAAACCTACTCTAAGGGATGAAATTCCCTTCCAACCTCAAGTGACTTTCGAGCCATTTGAGAAGTGGGGCATGGATTTCGTGGGAACTATCAACCCTCCTTCAAAGCAAAGGTCTTACATCATCGTATGCATCGACTACCTGACAAAGTGGGTAGAAACAAAGGCAATCAAGGTAGCGGTAGAAGAGAAAGTGGCTGAGTTCTTAAGGGAAAACATCTTCTACAAGTTTGGCTACCCAAGAGAGCTAGTCACTGATCAAGGAAGCCAATTCACCTCTAACTTGATTGAAGACCTGCTCGCTCATCACAAGATCAAGTAGAGAACTTCCACCCCCTATCATCCACAAGCAAATGGATAGGTGGAAGTCACCAATAGAGAATTGGAAGGAATTTTGACTAAGGTGGTGAGCAGCAGTAGAAAGGATTGGGCAGATCACCTTGTTGAGGCCATCTGAGCCTACAACACCACTTGGAAAACTACAACAGGCTTCACACCTTATGAGTTGGTCTACGGGAAGAAAGCTTTGTTGTCCATAGAGTTCAAGTACAACACATTGAGGGTGGTAGCTCAGCTGGACCTAGATCTCAGCCATGCTCAACGTGAAAGATTACTGCAGCTGAATGGATTAGATGAACAAAGAATGCAAGCCCTCCTCCACTCAGAAGTAGTCCAACTCCAGAGGAAGATATGGCACGATCGACACCTTAATGAAAAGAAATTGCAGCCGGGATATTGGGTGCTGCTGTATCACTCAAGATACAAGGATTTCAAAGGAAAGATGAGGACAAGATGGCTAAGACCATATGCAGTGGAGAAGTGTAATGACAATGGTTCAGTCCTTATTAGGACCATTGACGAAGAAGCCATCCCCATGCTTGTCAATGGGCATCGATTGTAATTCTATAGGAAACCTCTTTCGAGGCAGGAGTTCATTGAAACTTTGGAAAAATCAGTGCTGGTAGTGGAGCAGGGTTCTGCCCCTATTCCACCCACACTTTGATAATAAAAAAAAAAAAACAGAAAAAAAAAGATCCCTGGGTGAAAACCTTTTTGAGGCGCCCAGGGCAGACAGTGAGGGTGAAAACCTCATGGAGGCTCCCCAGCTGTCTCTAGAGAAATAAAAAATGTTGAATAAAAATATCCTTGGGTGAAAACCTCTTTGAGGTGCCCAGGGCAGATAGTAGGGGTGAAAACCTCAGTGAGGTGCCCTAGTTGTCTCATCAAAAAAAAAAAAAAGGAAAAAAGGAAAGAAAGAAAAAAAAGAAAAGAGAACAAAACAAAAAGAAAACAGGACTAATCTCTGTGAAGTAATTGCAGGTTGCAGAACATCCTACATTGCAAGAAAAGAGGGGCACGCAAAACGAGGACAGGGGTCCGTACCAGGCTCCAGGACACCCCTTCAGACACCCCCTCCATGGCCACTCACCTCTCCTAGGATTTGGTCACATTTGGGTCAATATTGGGCCTTCTACAGGAAGTCCTGGGCTTTCTACAGGAAGTTCCATGCTTTTCTACAGGAAGTTACAGGCTTTTCTACAGGAAGTCCTAAATTTCTATAGGAAACATCTTGTAGAACCTTCGGGCAAGCCAAATTCAATTTTGAAAGGGAATTTGATGGTTGGGATTAGTTTGTTAGGCTTGAGGCCACACCTCTATGCAATCCAGCATCATGTGGTGCCCTATTCTATCTCTTGACACCTCTGTCACCCACTTGGTCGTGTGTTCTTGCACAGTCATTTCAGAAACCCTGTTTTCCTCAGGCTGACAGCAAAGAAAAAAAAAGGGAAAATTTTCAAGTAAAAAAATCAAGCAACAAAGGCTCGCAAACTCTACCTGTTCAAGCTCCATCTAAGCTCTTCTTCAATGCAGCCATTCCTTGTCCACAAAATGATCCTACCTGTTTAGCCTATATCCTAGGAGGAGAAGCAGCTACAGGTATCCTACAGGAATCCTGTAGGAGATGATCCCTCTGGAGCACATACTCTGGAGGCAGGGGCAGCTGAAATCCACATGGGAGACATGAAAAAAGGGTTCATCTTGAACGTGAACACCTCCTTGATAGCTGAGATCAGACAGAACCTGTGCATGCAGCGTTCATCATTGAAAGATCGGGTTCCAAAGCCACACATGCAGCTTCAACAAATAAAAGGATGGGCTCTAGCACTCGTGCACGAGGCAACATCAAGTGAGGCAGTAGTTCCAAGACCAAAGGCTGTATAATGCGTCCATGGCCACGCAGGTATGTATATAACCTTATTCGTGAATTACATAAACCATATTTCAAGAAAACTGCATGCCTGTGAAAATGGTTGGATTGAACAAATTCGGTGGTCAGTCAATTGAACACCCTTAGCCAGTTACACCACTTCGTGGGATCCGAACGAGCTTAGTTACGTTCAGAATCACCAACGAGCCATGTAGCCGACACGTGTGGAGTGTCCAGTCAGTGAAAATCGGTGGACTGACAGTGGTGGTGGTGGTTAATGGCAGAGGGGAGGTAATGGCAACCAAAGACACGCAGGAGAATGATGACCATGACAATGGATAACAGTTCGGTCTGGCCACCTCACCCTCTCGCCACGAATTGTGCCACAGTTCAAAATGCTTGGCTGAAAGGCTCGCACATCCGACGCTCATTCGCATTTGCTATGTCCGGGCCAAAGTACTCATCCTCTGCTTCCACAACCCGTTAACCCGTCATCCTCCTCCAAGCTTTTCAGCCTGTTTCGAAGTTCTCCTACGTCCCGAGCTCATTCAGAAGCGCAGTTGCATCCTACAGAAGCTGGAAAGCATCCTACAGGAAGAAGTTCTATAGGAAGTATGGCACAACCCCTGGAACAAAGAAACCTAGGCTTTCCTTCGAAAAATTTGAAGTTCTGAGAGAGGTAGGCTCGAAAAACACTTTCCGTGCATGGTATATTTCAAAAGGTGGTAAACTGGATTGTCTGAAGTAGGGGTATTAGAAACAAGTTTGCCTATGGGTCAAGAATAGCAGTTTGCCTATGTAATTAAACAGAATTTCTCAGACGGTCCAGCGTCAACATTCTCCTCCAAGAGTCCTGTGAAAATTCCTACTGTAGGAAAGATAAAGCACTGAGAGGGCTAGCCTGTATGTCAAAATTTGAAGTTGCACGTTTGCATGTATGCTGGGAGTAAAAAATTGAGGTGCTGTACCATTTCTGTGGAAACAAAACTTCCCCCTCCATACACAGACAGTCGAGTTTGGGCAACATAAGCATTAGAACCAAGGAATTGGTGCAGAGTTAAAATATAAACACCTGAGAGATCCTTTCTCAAAGTTCAAAGGAGGAAATTACATAAAACAACACTCCCCTTCTACTCAGAGCATTTAAACCAAACACTCTCACCATGCCAGGAGGGTTTATCAGAAAGGAACACTTGGATTCCAAAAAATTGCGTGAACATCCAGCAGTAGTGGACCTCTTCACCCATGCCAATTGGATGACCTTCTGTGATAAAATCCAAATGCATGATGATGAAATAACAGAGGAATTCCAGATGTCTCTGAAACCGAAATCAAAAACACTGGCCATTGTAAATTTCAGAGGGTTGACCCTGCAGCTCACCCCTGAACCCATTGGTCAGGTCACTGGTCTACCCTTAGGTATACCCTGGATCAAAGAGGAGAGAGCATTAGGCCAAAAAGCCAAGAAAGAATTCCTCCTACCAGAGTAACAATTTGTAGAAGATAAGAATGGGGTAAGGAGGGCCCATTTACATCCTCTGTGGAGTGAAGCCAGTCTCCAAATTATGAAATACATTACATGTGAGGGGCGGTTCAGTATTGTTTATGGCTATCATTTCCAGTTACTGAAAGAACTAAGACATGGGTTGGATCTACCCCCAGAGCAGAAGTTAAGCATCCCCTATTTTCTCTTGCAATCATTGATGGAATGTGGCTCAAAATTGAAAGAGGGGACCCCAAATTAGCTAGCCCATCATGGGCTCAAAAAGCTTTTGGTAGAGGATGGCCTCCATACCTAGACTGTCCCCCTCTCCTGGGAAATTTTCCATAATATGTCCAAAGATGATGATATAAGAATTCTGGCCGAGGAACTCACCTCTTCCAGTAGTGAAGAAGGGAAACACCTTGAAGCTGGAGAGAAAGCCAGTGGCAAAGAAACATAGGCCAAACCACCACAGAAAGAGCATAAGGAGAAACAAGGAAAAGGCAAAGTTACTGAACCTAAAACTGTGGGAGGACCAATGGCACAAACACCCAGGGAGAAACGACTGCAAAGTAGAGCAAAGAGGACTGGAAAAGCCCAAATAAAGGAAATCACAACCAAGGCCACCAAACAAGAGCTAAAAGGAAAGACACATACAACCAAACAAGCCAAAACAATTTCTACAAGAAATCCTAGAACAGTTTCTACATGAAGCCTGAAAACAGTTGACACAGGACTTTCTATAGGAAGTATGGAGGTAGAGAAGAAAAAGGAGAAATCACCCGAGATCTTGGCTAGGGAGGCAGTAGTAGTGCTGGCTACCTTAAGCACAACCCCAGAGCAAAAAGGGAAGAGAAAATGGGAGCTTTCTATGTATTTTAAGACAAGAAGAAGCATGCGCATAAAAATTGGCAGACCCCAGCCACAGTGAAAAGAGCCAATTACGATTGTGGACACCCCAATTAAACAAAAATAAAGGTCTCCCTTGAAGGAATCCATTACCTATGAACAGGGCAGCCCGAAGACGTCCACTTGGAAAGAAAGGATTAAACTGATGGACACAAAGACCTCTCTATAGGATGCTGAGACAATTCTACAAGATATGTTGGCTAGGCTAAAGGAGACCGAAGAGTTGGAAGAGAAGGAAACTACATCATCCCATGAGGAGGAAAAGCATAAGAAAATTGAGGAACCAAGCCCCCAACCCAACCTGGCCTCTTACTATAACTTGCTAGAAGCGGGAAGGATAATTCCCCAAAAATTTGCAGTGTCGCTCTTCTTTGCATTGGAGGAAGAGAGAGTGAGGACCCACACTTGGATGAAAATTGTCAAGTCCAAGGGTGTGGAAGATATAGGTCCCTTAGAGGAATAGCTCAAAGAGGCAAGAAAAGAATTAGCTTTGGTACGGCATGTAGAAAGCAGCCAGTGGGCCAAGCTACAGGATGAAAATGAGCTACTCAAACAGCAGCTACAGTTACAGGGACACCTTATGGAAGATAGGCCCCACACCTTGGGAGGACAGTAGCAACAGGAGGAGCCCATAACAGCCAAAGAAACACATGATGAACAACATAAGAGAGATGGGTTGCAAGTTGAAATAGAGGCACTGACTAGACAACTACAGGAAAAGGAATTGCAAGCAGCCCAGGAGATCTAGTCTCTAAAACAGTAGGTGCAAGAAAAGGAGACCCAATTGGCTTGCATGGCCAGCTGGACGATGGAAGCTCTGCAGTGTAGGTAACCTGCCAAATCATACGCCCTATACCTCAAGGATCAATGGTTGCAGTTTCAGATCAACACCTTGGCCCAAAGGGGAATTACTCCATTTCAAAACTACTCTCAATTCATGGCTCTATGTGACAGTAGCTCATCAAAAGACAAGGCCAAGCTATTAGAATTTTACCTACACAACTTGGCACTTCCCAATATGAACTTGTGGGACCCCAACACTGTAGTAGGGGATGTGCAACTTATGGCCATGGCCTCTTGGCTAAATCATGAAAAAAAGAGAGCGGCAGAGGTCCGAAACATTATCGTCAGAGAGCTACATGAGCCACTATTGATTAGAGTAGAACCGGAGGATCCTTTAGCATTGATATCCGCTCACCAGCACTTGGCTAATGACTCTCAGGCCCTACCAGATTACATGGGATGACAAGCTCAAGCCATAGCCCACTTCGAGGACATGGAGAGATTGCTATGGGATAACTGTGTTGGTGGAATTCACTGTCCCACAGCCTAAAGATTAGAGAATACCACACCCCCACAAGGATGAGGGAGGCCTTGGCAAGAGTGCCTGTCTACAAACAGTCCATGCAGAATCTTTAGGCCAGCTGAATCGGCCTCAAATTCAGTCCTCCTTTGCTTTTGGGGTTGTTAGAGGGAGTCAAGGAAGAGGAGGAACACAGGCAGTGGGAAGAAGTGGAAAGCAAAGCAGGATTTCATGACCGTGAAGAAGATATCATTTCAGAGGCCTGGGATGTGAGGGAGGTGGTCAAGGTTATAAAGGATGATGAGTTGGATTAGTTGCTCGAGGTCGAGCAACCCATTTAGCAGGGGGGTGATGATGAGCCCCAGAATTGGTAACTTATTGGGCTCATTTTCCCTAATTGTTCTTAAATGATCCACCATTTTTCATAGTTTAATGCATGTTTTTTGAGTATGTTTATGTTAATTGCACGAATGAGGGTGGTCACTTTACCAAGAAGGCTAATACGTGGTTATTTCAGGTTTCTTGGACAAATTTTGGAACAAAGCCAAGCAATTATGAGCCTAAAGACAACCAAGCATGAAGGAACAAGGGGGAGGATTCATAGGAGGGATGCCTCTGGCATTAAATTTCCCTTCCTTGAAATCTGCACCCTCAACTCGGAGCTCAGCAGACCACCAAAATGAATCCTAAAGGTAGCCGAGAAGCTGGGGAAAAGTGACTGTTTACTAGCAGTTGGGACAGCCGAGCCCCTTGAGTCAAGGAAGGCTATTGAGGCCCCTCGTATGGCATAAATAGGAAGGCTTCAGCCTCCGTAGGTTACTTTTTGGACTGTTGTTATTTTTGCACTAGAGTGCTGCTATTTTCTCAGCTCATCTTCGTAGCTGCTGTTGTATAACTTTCTTATGAACATGGCTATTTTTGAGTAATGGAAAGCAACTTTATTTGGCGTCAGTTCTGAGTTTCTTTAGGAGCCTGCAGCTCTTGGGTTGGGCCCAACCCAAGTGCCAAGGCTTCCTTCATGTACTGTTATTTGCTTTATGTCTTTGCAAAATAATTCCTGTTAAGTAGATCAACATCTTGCTGGTTACATAGGTCATGGTTGATGATTAGATAGGCTTTTTATGTTCAGATTTAGTTGATAGATTAGTAATAGGGAAGATCTCCAGAAAAAGGCCATCAAGCACCTCTGATCTCACCTCTCCCTCAGTGGGATCGTGAGTTGGGACAAAGGTGACATTGCTGCCAACAAAAACGCTGTTTTGCTTTTTCATGCAATTCTTAGTGTTGGAATTCTCATTTTCAGACGCTGATATTAGTTGTGTTTAATTGCTTCAGTTTATGATTTCTTATTTTCATAGTTATTTCACGTATTTCATTTCGTATAAACTTCTGTTCATTTCCTTTTGTTGTTACTTAGGTCAGATTAGAGTGAAGTAACTAGGTCATAGGTTTTCTAAGTGTTTGTTTGTTCAGTTCGAAAAATAACTTGTAGAGCGCCTATCATACTTCTCCACCTGCCCATACTCCATCCAACCTACCTGCTTCATCCTTCACTTAGAACCCTTACCTTACATTTTCTCACTCGCTTACTTTGCCATGATTCTCATCTTCTTATTCAACCTCGTTTCATCCCTCCTTGGACAAATCTAACCATCCGCGCCACTCCTCAACTCCATCCACCAAGTCTTGGACTTCCTCACACCCCTATCTCACCTCCATACTCACCCATCCACCTTTTTCTCTCCATCCATTCTCCAAAATCCCATTTCTGAACATCCTGTAGAAATTACAGGTATCCTGTAGAAATTCCAGAACATCCTGTAGAACCCCTGTAGACTTCCTGTAGAAGCTCACGAAAGTGGTTTCTTGAAATCCAAACTCTAGGAAACTCTTAGGAAGGGTGCTAAGGACCCCTTAGGTCCTCTTTGAACCTTTCCAACTTCCTACAACATTTTCTCTCATCGATCCACCTTTGCACAGTCAAAAACAATGAAAGCACATGCATGATAAATCTGACAACTTAATCAAAAAAGAAAAGAAAAGATGTTTTCTTAAGATAGAAGTAGCTTAGACACAAGTATTTTACCTTCCTAGAATTAATGACAACTCTTTTAGTAGCTTTCACCTTCTTTTCCGCATTAGTAGAGCTAGCTGGTAAAATTAGGGTTTGCTAGGGTTTGCATCTCTTTTCAACGTTTCAGTTTCTTTCTGCAAGTAAATTAGCTTCCCTTGAGTTAGCTTTCATCCATTAGTTAAAAAGCTTCTTCTCAGAGCTCATAGAAGTTGGCTTAAGCCCCAAGCGGACTTGTGCCAGCTGACCAAGTGACAGTTGCAGCAAGAGCTAGTACTTGTGCATACAACACCATCGCTTCCAAGTTTGTTACGAACTACCGGGTTGATATAAAGTAAAGAAGGGAGCCCCAGGAGTTGCAACATTATTGCTGCAATACTGGAGCCCACCACTTGCTCTTCAGTAACTACTCTTGCCTTAGCTACAGTAATAATGATTTAACAAACCATTCTACTAAGATTTGTTCCGAGATAAAAACTTTCACTAAACGTCGTCGACATCGCCATTCATGAATATGGTCTGAAATATATGTAGATGTTGATTGTTTTAATGAAGTTAATAATTCCGTGCGATTGTCATATCTGACAGGAAACTAAAAATGAGTTAAGAATGAGGTAGCTAATTGACTAAAATTATAAAAAGAGCTTCGTGGTAACTCAATGTACCACTTAACCGCGAGACCAATTAGAGTGCGTTGAAAAAGCTGTAAGCGAATTGAATCATCTATAATGGAATTTGATGCACACCAGAGGTGATAAGTCATCACATGATTCGACAGATCCTCTGCTGGTTTACCTTCGAACTTTGGGATATCACTGGGCAACTTATTAGGCATTGGCGACCAATATGGAAAATAATAAATTGGATCATTTGTAAGGCGCGACAAGTTAGGTAAATCCAAAGTTGTGATAAACGGTAACTCAGGTTTAGGGTCTCGAAAACCTTGGGTCACAAGACCAGCTCCAGGAGGAGGATATCCAGGATAACTTGGAATTGGATTTGCATTAGGAATATTATATCCTCCCGGAAAACCAGGATTAACCGGACCAAACTGGGGTTGTTGAGGTTGAGGTTGTTGATATGTATACCCAAGGTATGGTTGATACTGATAAACTGGGTTTTGCATAGCAGGACCGTATTGATACTGTCCCTGGTACGGCTGATAAGTGAACTGTGGTTGACTTGTGACAATCGTACTTGGAGTAGGTTTTCCTACAAGCATCTGAACCAAAGTCTGAATTGTAGGTCCAGACTGGGGTAAAGAGGTCTGAGGAGTTGATACATGAATAGTAGAAACTAGAGTTGTCGATACTCTAGAAGTAGGTGGGGTAGATTGAACAGAAGCTGTAGTAGTTGCAGCAGTCGTTTGAGGTGGAGTTCGAGGTGAATTAGGCCCAGGCTGATGAA
>APFE030894637.1:2389-71006 GCA_000404065.3 Pinus taeda
TAATAGTTAGGCTTTGGAATTTATATAACATAACAAATTGAATCTTTATTACACAAATTACCGAATTAACTATTTTCTAGAATAAAAATAAATAAAAATATAACGGGAATATTATTGGTCTGACTTGGGTCATTAGGTCAAAATTAGTCATTGGCAATATAGCCGTTGGAGTCTCTACATACACTATTTAAACGTGCTAAGCTGGATCTGATCTTCAACTTGTCCTGACGATGAACCACACTAGTTGGTTCGAAACGCGTCGACAAAGGTCTCTTTCATGTGATTTACGCCGAAGCTCTTCGTATAAAAAATGCTCTTGATTGCATGGACCTGGATAAAGCCCCGGGCCCTGATGGGTTCACAGCAAGGTTCTATCTGACATGTTGGTCCACAATTAAAAAATACCTTCTGAGAATGATCCGTAAATCTCAAACCTATACCAAGATTGGAGGCAGCACCAATTCGGCCTTCCTTGCATTGATTCCTAAAGACAAAGGTGCCACCAATTTTAACAGATTCAGGCCCATCTCTTTGTGTAATACAAGTTATAAACTGATTACAAAAATAATAGCCAACATTCTTAAGGAAATTCTACCGATCATCATCCCTAAAAACCAAGGAGGATTCATAAAAGGGAGAAAGATTGTTGACAATATTGTGCTGGTGTAAGAAGCAATTCATTCAAGCTACCACCAAAACGAGAAAGGCATGGTAATTAAGCTAGATTTGACAAATGCCTTTGACAGGGTGAGACATGATTTCCTGTTCTCTGTGATGGGGAAATTTGGCTTCTCAAAAGCTCTCATAACTTGGGTGAAAGCCTGCATTGCCTACCCTTGGATAGCACCTCTGGTTAATGGTCATTAAACGGATTTCTTCCAGGCCTCGCGGGGGCTTAGACAAGGTTTCCCTTTGTCCCCGCTTCTTTACGTCATCCAAGCTTCGGTGCTCAGCTTCCAGCTTGACCACTGTCAACAGATCCAAACTTTGCCAGGCCTGAGAATGGCTCAAAATGTTAAAGACATAAATCATGCCCAGTTTGCTGACGATACTTTATTACTTGGAGGAGCTAACATAAATTCTACTAGAACCTTCAAGAAAGAGCTAGACATTTATAAGGAGGTTTTGCGCAGCAAGATTAACTATCTAAAAAGTAAGACCTTTGGCTGGAATTGCTTGACCAAGGACTTGACAGACATAGCAAGGCTTTTAGAAATTGAATGAAACCTAACCCGGGAGTCATTTAAGTATCTTGGGATCCCAATCTTCAAATCAAATTCTAAGGTAGCTCACTGGACGCCCCTGTTAGACAAGCTAAAACTCAGAATACAAGCTTCCTCATGGTTGAATAATGTTGGGAAGGTAATCCTATTGAAATCTGTCCTCATAAGTCTCCCGGTTTATTAGAATTCCATTCTTCTAGCTCCTAAAACCTTTATCAGTAAATTGGACGGTCTCCTTAAAATATTTCTGTGGGAGGGAGGGAAAAATAACGAAAGAAGGCTCCATTTAGTAAATTGGGACACTATTAAAAAGCCATTCTTGGAAGGAGCTCTTCAAATGCAGGATCTGGCAGCCCAAAATCTTGCTCTGTGCTCCAAGCTCCTTTAGAACATTGTCTTTGGGAATCCTAGTTGGAGTAAGAGAGTTCTATGCAAAAAATATTTTCATGGTCAGCATTTGAGGTGTTTGGACCAACCTCCTAGAATTTCCAAAGGATCTCCAATTTTCAAACTATGTCTCACAGATATGAAACATTTTAGTCATAAGCTTTATTGGATCCTAGGTAATGGGAAAAAAATTAAAATCTGGGAAGACCCGATTCTTGGAGATCAGCATTTGAACCAGATGGAAGAACTGGAAAATATCAAAGTTTGGCTTCACGCCAGAAATCTGGAAACCCTTTGGGACATCTCCAAATGGACAAATGATGTAGAAAGTCTATGGGAGGATTGGAATCTAGGGGAGGTCCCTCATTGCCTAGATGGTGAAGCCAAGTTATTGTTGGATCTGCTCCGAGGAAAATCTCCCCTAAAGGCCTCTTCTAAGGACAAAAGAGGGTCGGGTTCTCTCTCAGGCTCTTACTCAGCAGCAAAAGGTTGCAAAAGTTTGATGGCTATCCCTAGGGCCCCTCTAGAGCCAACTCAATGGGAATTTATCTAGTCTTTTCCTGCTCTCCCCAATATTGACTTCTTTTGCTGGACTATGGAACATAAAAGTACCCTCACTAGAGATAACCTGAGGAAGCATGGTATGGTAGGCCCATCCAGATGCCCTGTTTCGGATGATGAAACGGCTAACCACCTGTTCCTTTTGTGCCCCTTTGCTCAAGAAGTTTGGAGGGGTGTCCTGATGTTAGGACCTAACAATATTGAGTTACCAGGAAATATTTAGGAACTTCTTCGGAACAGGGCCAAGTTATCCCCCTTCTGTCTCTCTAAAAAAAACCTTCTCAAGATTGGTTGGATGTGGATTCCCAAATTCACATGCTGGAAAATGTGGTTGGAGAGGAACAACAAAATTTTTAGGGAGGAGAGCTACAACCTGGTCAGAATTATCACTAAGATCAAAGCCCTATTGGGGCAGGCTTTAGAAACCAATCCCACCATAAGAAATGGCACAAATTTGGATAGCAAGGAAGATCAATGGTTAAAATAGCTTGTTCCTAATCATCAGAATAGACCCATTCCTCCTGCTAAAGCCTCTTCTCATTGGGAAATTTGTCTGAAGGAACAGGAATTCATCAAATGGAGATCTGCTTTGGATGATCACTGCCTTTTATTCGATGGGGCCTCTAAAGGCAACCCAGGGAAGGCGGGTGGAGGTGGAGTTATCTTAAGCCTGGATGGCTCAACTGAGCTATGCTTTGCTTGGGCTCTAGGGCATGAAACAAACAACAGGGCAAAAACTCTTGCTTTGTATGAAGGTTTAAACCTGGCTTTTAAGAGGAATCTCCTTTCCATCTTAGTCTTTGGAGACTCTAGATTAATTATCCAGGCTATGAATTCTCAAAAGATCCATTCATAGGTGCAGTTAGTCCCCATCCTCAAAAGAATTAAACTTTTGTTGCCCAAGTTTCAAAAAATCTCCTTCTATCATGTGCTGAGAAAGTTAAATTCACAGGTGGATCTAGTAGCCAATCTAGCCTCTACCCGAAGTAGGAGATCCCTATTAGTCAATGAGGTTGAATTGGAATGCAGCATCCCTTAACTCTAAAGATGTTTGGGCCTCATATATTTGCTCCTTTTCGCAGTCACACCCATCGCAACTCCCAACCAAAGCATTAATCGTTCGCCATTGCAATATGCGATGTGCGATGAGAGCCCAGACCCACCCAATCTGATATTGCGGTCTTCTTCCTTCTCTCTCCCGCCCCATCCGATTTCCCTTCCAAAGCATTTTCCATTCGCCATTGTGATCTGTGATGCACGATGAGAGCCCGGACCTGACCTTCGCACTTCCTAACCAAAGAACTTTTCGTTCACCATTACAATTTGCGATGCGCGATGAGAGCCCAGACCCAAACTTGCATAAACTTCAACCTAATGCCTTATCGCATCTGCCCCATCACATTTCCCACCCAAGAGCATTTACCATATGCCATTACGATTTGCGATGTGCGATGAGGGCCCGGACCCGATCATACTTTATTTCACTTTATGCCTTTTCACATCCGGCCCCCATCACATCCTTTTGCGAAGCGCCTCCACCCCGCCTAACTCCGATTGCGATTTCCGATTTGCGATATGCGTTGCATGTTGAGAGCCCGGATCCGATCACTCTTTCTTTCCAATTTTTTGCCCTTTTCGCATCTAGCCCCCATCGCATCCCTCTACGATGGACCTACCCCCCACCTAACTCCTATGTGATTTTCGATCTGATTCTGGTCCCGATAGTGCTTTTCTACCCTTTTTTACAGAGTTTCAAATCTGATACGCTTGGTCCTCCGATCTTGGAATTCTTGAACACTTCATAGCATTCCACCAGACAAATCAAAGAGAAATTGAACTGTTTCTTGGGTTGATCCGGCAGTTCGGTGTGGTGGGTCTCCTCTAGCAAAAGCAGTGGATATCCAAGGCGTTAGCGAGGAACAAATCAAGTCCTCCTTCATTCAAGTCCTTTCTACTACCACAATGTAAATCTTTCAGTGAGCTTTTCAAAATCCAATTCTACTGGTCTGCTGACTGTAGCAAGGATCTATAGTGTATCTCTGTTTAAGCCCTCAGCAGTTGTTTTGTCGATTTTCAAATAAAAAATAACCATTTTGTCAAAAAAAAAAACAATAAAAATATAAGTGATATCACAATGTTTTACTACAAAGCAATATGTTTTTAGTGGTAGTTATTGTAGGTAGTTGTTTTAGGCATATTAGTTAAAGTGAGACTCCATTAATGTTATTAAAGATAAATTAGTTATAATATTTTAAAAATGGGGTATTCTTAAAAATATTATTGAAGTTACAATTATTTTAAGTTTTAACTAATTGAACCATGTCATAATAGTAGCTATGGTTTCTAAAATTATATTTATAGAATATATTATAATAAATATTAAAAAATTATGATCATTTTAATTGTAAGCTTCAAAATTTAATATAATGATCTTAAAATTGGAAATATAAAAGAGATTATGATCAATATGAAAAAACCTATAGTCATTTTAAAGTGGAATCCTGGAAACACCAATCACATAAAAAACATTCTTGGAATGTAATTTCATATTTTTTTATTTTAAATCCATATATTTTATAGTGTAATATTGCATTCTTTTATAGCCTTAATTATTAAATCATATGTAATACTATAAGAAAATTATGTAGAATAAACTCTTTCTAAAAAAATTCTTAATCTTTCCATAGAGTATGGAGAATATAATAACGAGTAGCCCATTAAAATTGAAGAAAATTATAAGGAAGACAAAAGTTATTCATATCTTGAATTAGCTCGTACATGTCCATGGATTTCTAGAGAAATAAGTGCAAAAGCCATATATATTGAAAAGGATAGTACACTATGTGCTACTTACATGAGGCTTTTAAGAAATTCTATATATGAGATAGTTACTTATAAGAATACAATTATTTTCAACTATAATGGGAGTGTAACTTTTCATCCATTGTGTGAATCCACTTGATCCTTGCTTACCGTTGCACCCCTTACATGCACTCTTCTTGGAATACATCACTCTTAGCATCGAAGGAAACACTCATGGTTAGAATCCCTATCCTATTGATATAAATAACATGTATACGACTTGAAACAAACACATATCAATGTTGATGAAGCGGTAGGATACAACCCATTGATGTAGTGGAAGGAAATGAATCTACTAGAGTTAATAATATTAATATAAGAATGAATTTCCTTCAATGTAATGTGAACTACAATTATTTTAAATAAGTTCCACAAGATACTTATGATGGAATAAACATATTATGGTTCATTTACTGATGTAGAGGCCAACAATGTTTAGATTCACTGTTAGTTAGTTGAGGCTTTCCATTTTGGGATATCATGTTTTATACTTATATAAGAATTCTTTCTTACACAAGGTGTTATTTAAGGTGTTTGGTACTTTATATATAGATGCAATCATTAAAAAGACTATAAAGGGGATTAACCAAATATTGATGGATAATTTTGTGGAAACTAGGTGCCGAAAAACATGTCCATGTAATAATGTGGCCTCAAAACTATTTAAATGCATGCACATTCTTTAAAACGAATAGATTTTATTGTTCCTATAGCCTCAAAACTATTTAAATGTTCATGCAGGATGCTACATAATTTTCAGAGACAAAATTTTCAAGAGAATAGGTGTTAACAAGTCATGCTCATTCCTATCCTTATTAGTAGAACGAAAGAGTTCTAAAAATTGTATTGCTATACAATTTCTCAATGCAAGATTGAAAATTATTAATGGGCACTCGTGAAGGAACAATTTCAAGTGGTGACGGAGGAGAGGAGATTTTGAGTGCCATATGAAAAAAAAATGTTGAGTTTTTCCTTTTCGGTTTGAGAAAGGTTTACTAAAACAAATTTATTTTTATATTTTATAGCTTTTTTGAAATATAAAAATAAATAAAAAATTTGTTTGTTTTCTTTAAAAGTAGCATATAAATCAAATTGAGAGCACCTGTTTTTTTCTAAAAAATTCTTGGATAAATTTCAAAAGCTTTAAAGAGATTTAGGCTATTTTTAATCATATTTTCATTAGAAACAAATAGTTTCTCCTTCACTGTTGTAATCGTAAATCCTTGTAGAACATTCACAATGGACAATGCAGACATATTTATTATCACTATGAAGCTCTATCAATTTGTATAATTCATATACTTTGGTAGTACTTTTTCAACAAATGCTGGGAACTTTTCATGGTCTTTCTATAAAATTTACTGCACCAAAAACGACATGGGACAAAGATTTAAAGAGGCCTATTCCATTGATTGAGAAAATCAAATAATGTAACTCTTCGAGAAACTCCATTTCTAATTTGTCATTTCAAGAAAAAAAGAATTAAAACATCCTCCATCTGATAAAAAAAAATCCCCAAAACCCAAACATCTAAGAAAAAATACATATAAAACTTATTTACTAATATGTGATAGACCAACCAAGACTTTAAGCCGAAACCTTTACATTGTTATAGGATTCCATAACATTGGAATCGAGTAAAATAAAGTAGAAACCAACCTAAAACAAATCCATCGACCAAGAAACTTCAATAAGTATGGTAAGAATAATATAAGGATATTTTATAATCAGAGTTTGATAATAAAAAAAAAAAATAGCTTTAATATACCTTACATCGTAAAATTTTCCAAATTTAGTGTGCTTAGACAATCTTGTGCATCAAGCTATGTATAATTGAGATTTTGAGGGATGTATGTGCCTTAGTGTGTCTACATTTTTCTAATTCTTTTTTAGTAGTTGTACATTTGAATGAACAAAATGTAGTTTTTTTTTGCCTCATAATTCCATTGTTATGGTCTTTAAAAGCATAATTGTCGTGGAAACCATGTGAACTAGTCAATGAATCTTGTAAAAAGTAACGATGTTAAACCATAGAAGCATGTTTGTTCATATATGAGAGTTTCATTACCTAAATTGAATTTAAAGTTCGATTGATGCAATATCTATAGGAGTCATGAATCTTCTCATTTAGGATATCATTATAGGTAAGTTAAAAGTCAGGAATTAATGAACCCTTGGGACCTGGAGAATGATTAAAAGGTTTGTAGGTTCTTCAATTATTTGAAATTTAGAATATAGATGTGAATTGAGGTTGTGATGTTTGTCATGATTTATTAAATGGCATAAATTGATATGTCATATCACCACATTGAGTTATGACTATTGAATTTTATAGAATTCTTGGAAGTGATGAAATTGATGCTCTTTGTTTATATTTGTTCCCTCATCCTTATCAAAATAAGAAAATATGGAAATACAAAGTGTAGTTTTGTGCATGGAACTATTTGGTCAATTTCTAATTCGATTAGGTTGAAACTCAATGAACATAGGAGATGGAAAAGAAAAAACCAAATTATTTAAGAGCCACTTATATTCCTCGTAGCTCAATAAGCTCTTCACTTTCACTTATATTTCCAATGGGACCATCATTCCAAGGAGATATATGTGGCATTTGTTTCTTCATTTGAAGTAGCAAGGAGCTTTGGTGTATTTTGTGTAATCATTGATAGTGTATTTTGTGTAAGCCTTGGTGGTGTATTTTATGTAAGCTTTCGTTTTTGATTATTTTACAATTAAATTTTCTTAACATTGTGATTCTTAACACTTCTTGAAGCATATTTTTAACCAAAATGGCTAGATTAACAACTTTCTTTATGTCTTACAAATGAGTCGACATAGTTTAGCTTCCAACAACAACACCTTCCCCAAAATATAGAGGTGTCAAGAATAATTGTTATTCAACATTAATAGAGATCCAAAGATCTGAAGGAAGTTGTAGAATGAGGACTTCCAACAGTGCAAGGATATATATGAGGTTTGACATTAAGTATCAACTGTAACCATGGATATAGCATACTACTCTAGCATTTTATCAATGGTGTGATTGTGAGTTATGTTGGAACATGTCTCTATAGATATGGGTAGGAATTTACTACAATCATCTCCTCGGTTTTATCGAATAACATTTTGTAGATGCTCCAATAATATGCTCAATAATTCCTTATACCATTTCCTCACGAAATCCAATATTTGGCTTAGTTATCGAGCACATGAGCACATGATGACATGAATTGATGTACAAATTTCACGGTTTATAATCTTGACTCATATAAGATGCACAACGCGTTCTTCTTCTTTACCATTTTTGAAATCTTACCTTGCAATTCAAAAAATATCACCACATTTCACAACATTTCCTCACGAAATCCAATATTTGGCATAGTTATCGAGCACATAAGCACATGATGACATGAATTGATGTACAAATCTCACGTTTTATAATCTTGACTCATATAAGATGCACAACGCATTCTTCTTCTTCTTTACCATTTTTGAAATCTTACCTTGCAATTCAAAAAATATCACCACATTTCACAACATTCAGCATGAGGTTTGTAAAAATTTCATAGGATCTTTCTAAACATGACCTTAAGTATTTCTTAAATATGCATATACGCCAAAAATTTTGCACAAATGTCTTCGGTTTTCAACTTTGAAATTTATTTATACATTTCTATTAGTGGAAAGGGGCTAAAAGAGAGGGGAAAAGAGTAATTTTTATCTTTTTCTATCGTTATTTCTTGTTGTAAAACAAAACCAATTACTGATTATTGAGATATATTATGGAATTTTAAAAGAGTTGGACTATGATGCTTTACTTAGAGCCTCATAATGGATCAAGATCAACTCCAAGGAGATTCTCTGTGATTTTGTATGCAACTTCATGTTGATTTTTCCTTTTGACAAGCTACTATGAATATTGTTGTATTGTAAACGAGCCCCTCCCTTAGAGGGAATTGATCGTAAACAAGATAACTCATCAGCTAGGAATATTTCTAATTTTCCCATGATTTACACTCAGCTCCAACTTCTTTAATCAGACCTCTTGTACAAGTCAAAAGGGCATGACGGATAAAGTATGTCTAGGATATGAGCCTTGGTAAAGGAAATTCATCTCATTGATTAGCAAGTTGATTTAATTAAACTAACTACTACAAATTTACCACAACCACAATATGATGATAAGATAAGGCTAATGTCATACTATGTATTCTACAGGGAAACTTAAGAGGATTTTAACATATGTTTATTTGGTCCTTTTATTTAATCTTTAGTAATCATAGTCCTACACTAGTAACCCTCTCAAATTGCAAAATTCGTTGTAGTTCAATCCATCCCAAGTTGGATACATATTCAACCAAATTCACCTAATACTCAAATTGCACATGACTGTACTATAGATTCATATTCCTTGAAACTAATCTCACTATGAGGAGTTAGACATGAACGGATGGAAACACTCAACTTCTAGAAGAGCTCTATTCAGATTTTTTTTTTTGACTTTACTATTATGAGTAGGAATAATAGATTTATGGGTAACTCAAAACCATTGACATAAATATTTGCTACAAGCACCCATTAGTTGAACTTAGAAGGCCAACTATGGCATAAATTAATAAAAGAATAACTTGAAATATAGTTATCATGTACTTGCTAGATCAATGCATACACATAAAGATAGAATGGGGAGTGGTGGAGGGAATGTGAAAAGAGCCATTTTTAGTTAAAGGAACATATTTTTTGTGCATGAATAGCCTTCCTCATGGATTCATCATCACACCAAATGGTAGCAACATTGTTGTCCTGGTTTGAAAAAATAAATATAGAAATTCTAGTGAACACAAACCTGAATTACTAAGTTGCAGAAATTTATAAATACCAACAAAAGAAAAAAATGTTAGAAATAATGCACGAGATATAAGTATGCTAAAAATTCTACAATTTGATACCTAATAGATGATTTATGACACCACTTCTACAACTACAATGTATGTTCTAGAAATGTAAAACCTAAAAGATGCTACCTCATCAAGACTGCCAATAATCACCATGTTCTACTGTATTGGAATTCAGACAATACCAATAAAGAAATACCATATGAAACTAGTACAATATAGAAAAAATGATGTGTTTTATATTGAGACAATACGAAGGTTGGGACCCTATGGAATTTGTGACACATATTGAATCTTATAAATTCAATGACAGACAGATAAATGCCAAAAGACCACTACTAAATTCACAAAATAATGATATAAAATTTTATGAAAAAATGCATTGTAATGCACTTTGAGGAGTATTATTGCATATTGTTAGGTGGTATTGATCTATTGCATTTCATGTAGTAAGCCCACTAGTAATCAATTGTGCTAGTTTTTATCATTTAATATTATAAATTTATTATTGCTTTATTTAGTTTGTATAGTTATTCATGGAATCGACAATTTACATATGCTTAATGGTGTTTTTTGGAGGATAATATTTAATGTTCTTGGATGAATATCTTATTTTCAAAGAGATGTGAGGTTAATTGATCAATTGTTCGAACACCCTCCCCCAACCTTCACATTCTGAAATATTATAGGAAAACACAATGAATATAAAGATGCCCATAAACTTACAAATCCCTAACAAACAAGGGACACCCACTGAAATATTCAAACATGTCAGAAACTTTCCATTTCTAACTGGTGCATTCAAAGGAGCCTGATTATGTATTACATAAACCTGTGATAGAATATCAAACAATAACCAAATAACCTAAGGATCCTAGAACCTATGAAAACATAAGAGTATTAATGAAAATGTGTCTTATTAATTGATTAGAGCAAACCATGTGTTCTAAACAAACATTATGATTAAGACATTATAGTTTCTCTTGGTTGGGCAATCCTCGAGTCATGTTAAAAATCCTTGTACACAATCTTAAAGGAAAAAAAACAAAGTTAATAATTAGTTTACCAAAGAGAAAAACCTTAAGCAAGACATCCTTACTCTCATTTGCAACTGACAAGTGTTGAATAAATCCAAAACTCTTTCAAGAAAAGTGCTCTCATTTACTTGAAATTAAACCCTTTAACAATGAACTACTCTGTGATGCTCTGTCCTTCTTTCCCAGTCCTATTGTTCCTGTAAATCCCCTAGAAAAATGGTTTAACAAAATGAATTGAAGCTTCTAGACTATAAATTTTTGTATCTTCCTCAAGAGGCATCCCCGACTCTTACATGTTGTTGAGGAATCTTTATAAAATCGAGAGGTGCCCTCCCCTCTATTATAAATGAAATTGAGGGCCTTTAGCCCTTTTCCATTTTAAATAGAGAGGGTTGGTGAGAGTCGTTCTACTTTAATTGCATACTTGGAGCTAGAGGATTCACATGTACGTATGCTCAAACTAGATCTCTACTACTACTCAGAATGGCCGTGATGAACTGGATTCAGGCAGAGAGTATGCGTGTGATGCACTCAAGAACAAGCCATCAAGCAAGACTTGAATTGCCCGGAACTGTATTTTACCTCTCATTTGCAAATAAAAATGTTCTCGTTTACACCGAAAAGTATAACACGTTTACCTAAGATTCAAACCTCACCAAAAACTATAACAATTCTACAGAGTGGAGGAATAATAGCGTTTTTGCACAGATAAGCAAATGCGATGTAAGTAAAATGTATCTTTTTGCTTATATCTTAATTTAAGACACTTGGCCTGCCCCACCTAAAAAGTGTGTTACTTTTGTCTTTATTTAAGACAATTAAAAAGTATGGGTATTTAAGGAGAAATTAAAATTTCATCTTAAATAAACCTGTTAAAACAACCCTTCATATAGTATTGTTAGAGTTTAGTGTGAACTTCAAGTGGCCAGATTTCCATAGAAGTAAGAAGTACTTGTTCTCTTTATATCTGTTATGTAATCATTTCATGATGTAAATGAGAAAGTGAGTGTTTGCAGAATCTTGTGTTACCAAATCTGGCATATTCTTGTGTCTTGGCTAAATAAAATAAATGTTCTCTCATAAGTTTGTTGGAGGTTCACTTAAAATTTTGGAGTGCTGTTGGAGCTCGTTGAAGGTTCACCTAAAATTTTGGAGTGCTGTTGGAGCTCGTTGAGGCAAAGGCATTGGATATGTTAGAAAGTTCATGTAAGACAAAGCTCATTTTAAATTTTCGTGGAAAGTCGAAGACGATAAGAATAGAAAACATTTCCGCGATATGCATTTGGGCATTCGATCTGTTAGAAGGTTCATGTAAGAGAAAGGTCATTTTAAATTTTCGTAGAAAGTCAAAGACGATAACAATAGAATACATTTCCACGACATCTGTAAAGTGACTCCTCTACACGCGTAGAGAGGTTGATCTATGTATATACTTTACACGTCATTAACAAAATTGGATTTTAACGATTGCGTACGGTGGCATCGGAACTTTTTTAATATACCTATTTCAACTTCTCCTCTACGATAATCGCATGGACACGTCAAGTCACCCGATCATATGTCTTTCCTGCACCATGCCAGTTTTATGAGTAGAACAGACTCGTAAGGGCAAAGGCAATGCTAAAATCTCTGGTTATAGCTATGAATACAACTGTTCTTGTTGGCCTTTACTCAAATTGCATTCAATAAACAAGTAAATTCCATAGAGAAAAACAAATCAAAGTTTAGAAACAGCAAAACTGCTCTCCGGACGTGTCAGCGTCACGTCTACTGTCGCGAAACTGCGTGCAATCGAAGCGGCGCCTTTGGAGGTGTCGGGGAAGAGTTTCTTTAGTGGCAAGTCCGCCGGACACGTGAGATGTTTATAACACGTAACACGCTCCCTAAACAGTAAACTTATAACACGTGGTATCCTCGAGTGAAAAATTTGAGAAAAAATTAACAACGCACACATAAAGACAACATAGATAGTTCAATGTAGTGGTTATGACGCGCGGAACGTAAACGGAAGCGCAATCATTTCACAAACAAACAAGTAGGCATGGCAAAAGGAATTCAATATAAAATTGTGTTCGATGCATGGAATAATAAACAACGTCCAGATAACGCCAGTCTACTTCTTTCGCGTTAATGGACTTTGATGTCGAATTGTAATGATATTTATTTATTGTAATTAATATCTGATTAATTAATTTTACATAATTGTAATGAAATTTGTCATATATATATATATTTTGTAATTATGATTTGATTAATTCAATTTATAGAATTGGAATGAAATTTATTTAATGTAGTTATGAAATTATATATTTATAAAAAATATGGTTGGAATGTTTATGTTAGGAAGATCTAGAAAAAGGAATTGCCTTTTGTGAGTTCAACCGAGCCGTTCAGAATCAACCTTGAGAGAAGTTTAACAAAATCTCTATCTCTATTTATATAAAATTAAAATTATATAAAACAGTTAGATTAAGCTGGTGAAAGGATGTCAGTCTCGAAATAAGAATATGACAGTAGCACATTATTGACCGTTGAAAAATAAAAAATCCCTACCTACATTATTGATTACTTTCTGAGTCATCGGAAATGGATGGTTGGGTTTCGTAAAGCTGGTTCCTGAGCCGTTATATATACGTTTGTTTCTTCAGAGATTGAGCGGAAGCTTATTGCGACCTTTTATATGCTTCGCCTTATTCCATTCTGCTTCTTTTGCTCTGTGGCTGGAGTGCGGATATCATATTGTTTATTGCCTTCCAACAATAATTGTGCTGTTTGCTTCAACATAAATTGTGTATGTCACACATAATACGAAGTCGTGAACACGAAAAAGTTTGAAGATAGATTGTTTATGTCATACATAATACAACACTATTTTTGTGTGCGAGTTGCAGATTTATCAAAGTACGATCGATGGCGTCAAATATTCTTGGCTTTCTCAGTGAGAAGAACATATTGGTGACTGGATCGACCGGTTTCCTTGGAAAAAGTATTAAATATTTCAGTGACCACTTTTTTTCTTCTAATATATATATGATAATGAAGCTTAACTGCTATTTACTTGTTCCAGTTTTCATCGAAAAAGTATTGCGTTCGCAGCCAGGGATAGGCCACATTTTTGTTTTGCTAAGGGCGAATGATGCCGAGTCTGCCAAAATCCGATTCAAAAGTGAAGTAAGAAATCCGATGATGTGAAAAAATTCTCATAAATTCTCCTATCAATGTCAGCGTCAAAAATTGGCCAATGCTCTGCCTAGGAATGATGTGATTTCTTTGCTATGAATGACAGGTTTTGAAACTGGAGCTGTTCAGTAGATTGAGGGAGCAACATGGAGACAGCTTTGAAAGATTCGTATTCGAGAAAGTTGTTCCTGTGGTTGGAGACATTGCAACGGATCATAATCTCGGAATTGATACGGAGAGCAGCAGAGAGAACCTCTTGAGAAATCTGGACGCCATTGTAAATATTGCAGCGAGCACCGCGTTTGATGACAGGTTCGTTTGTATTTCCTATTGACAAGCTGATTACTGGTTGCCGTAGGAAAGTATTTATATTTGAATGTAAGGCCTAACACCTTTGCGCACAACGTAGATATGATATTTCTCTGAATGTCAACACAAAGGGAGCTGAGAATATTGTGGAATTCGCGAAACGATGCCGTAAACTTCAAATCCTCCTGCACGTCTCCACTGGTAAATCGACAGATTCTGATTCTATCTATTAGATTTTAAAAATTTTACGAAATGTTTAAAGAAAAACAATTTCTTCAACCCTAACAAATTTCGAATATGATAGTTCGATTATTAATATTATTTTCACGCTGATCCATCACCTATTTCCTGAATTTCTATTTATGTTTATTTTTCCTTTTTAATTATACAGGTTTTAAATTTATATGAAAAATAAACTATTCCTTTTTAAATTAAAATTATTTACACTAACATTAATTTTTTTATAACAATGTAACCATAGTTATTTTATAATATAACTTTAATTAACAAAAAAAATTCTATATTGAGAGATTTGACCCATCTAAAAGAGTAGATGAGTAGTTGAGATGGATCTATATCAATATATATTAGAAATAAATTTTTATAAAATATTACAAAATTTTATAGTCTATTTTTGGATTATCCTTTGGTAGGTGGAACCACCAACTTTTACTTAAAAAAAAATTTTATCTTCATAGTTTTTAATCTCTTTGAACCCTTAGTAAATCAAAAGTTAACATAGACCTATGTTGGTTGGTATATATATTAGTAATTTTTTTTTCAAATACTGTCTATATAAAAATTCTATATAATTTAGATAACAAAATTCACGAGGTAAATATAATTTTTTATTTTTTATTTTTTATTTTAGTTATTTTTTTATGATAAAAAATTATAACAAATATATAAAAATCATATATATATATGATATACAAGTGAGAACAACCACACAAATTTAAATTAATGACCTATCATAATCAGTTGTTATTGTTTTTAATTAATTACTCAATTACCTCCAAACATGGCATACTTAATAACAATAGGAATAAATATTTACATACATAAAATAATATATTTAGATATATAATAAATCATATTAGCTTTTTTAATAGGTTAAAATAAAATATTTATCATTTTATTAATTATATTCTATTATAAATATTTTTTTTAAAAGATTATTTTAAGTTTTAAGGGGCAGTTCAATTCGCCAGAAAAGTAATGTAAAATCTATAAAACTAAAAAAATCTAAACGTTAAATCCCTTGGTTGTAAAAATGAAGCTGGGTTACCATAAAAAAAGCACTGGTACATAGCTTTTATTTATTTTTTTGGTTTCCTGGTAAAATAAAAACCGTGTTTAAAATGGAACAGGAAAAAAAAACAATCATTCTTATATGTTAGCAAAACAGATATTGTATCACTCTCAACTGCCATTGGACTAATATATATGGAACGTACAAAAGCTTACGTTGTAGGACGCAAAAGTGGACAAATAAAAGAGAGTTGTCTAAATCTGGGGCACACTCGAATGAACGGTAAAGGACCTGTGGGCGAAAGCAGTGCACCTCTGAGCTCAGATATTGAAGTAGAATTTGGCCTACTAGAGAAAACACAAGTCAAACAGCAGGCCTCGTCAACTACTCACACTGCAAGCACAAGTTCGGTAAAAGACACCAAAGTGAAGCGTCTCAAAGAATTAGGTTTGGAAAGGTGAGTCACTTGGACGCGTACTGTAATTTGCATTGATGTCATTCTGTAAAGGAAGGTATTAGACTAATTCATTCATTCATTTTCGTTCATTTGCAGGGCAAGAACGTTTGGGTGGCCAAATACATACTCATTTACCAAAGCTATGGGAGAAATGCTCATAGAGAAATTGAGGGAAAATGTTCCAGTGGTCATCCTCCGACCAACCATTATTGAAAGTACTTTGGCAGAGCCCTTCCCAGGCTGGATGGAAGGCACCAGGTGCCCATAAATATCCATCCTTTATTGCTAGAATCTGGATAGCACACATAAATATTTCATGATAATGTTATCAATATCACTATCATATCATTATTCACATTGATCATGTGTTCTTTTGCGAATATCACGCAGAACTATGGACACCGTTCTAATAGGGTACGGAAAAGGACAAATCTCATACTTCTTAGCTGACCCAGAACTCATTTTAGACGTGGTCAGTCACTTCAATTCCCCTATGGTTGTTCCTAAATATATAGATGGCTTCGTTGTTGTTCATAAATACATATACTGCTTAGCATATAGATTTGATATTGTTCGTTTGATGATTAATAGATTCCCGCAGATATGGTTGTAAACGCAATGATCGTAGCTATGGCCGCACATGCATACGAGAACGGTCTCTTTGTTTATCACGTCGCATCATCTGTTGCGAATCCATTGCGTAACTCTGTTGCAGCAGACGAGGCATATAAGTATTTTTCGAAGCACCCTTGTGTTGGTAAAGATGGGAACATAATTCATATAAAACAGCTCCGTTTTCTAAAGAGCATGACCAGCTTTCGCCAATACATGCATCGACGTTACAAAGCACCCCTAGAGGTAAATAATCTTTAATATACTCCAGACTTTCTTTTATAGGTCCTCTGAACTTCAATACGTACGTCACAGCTAGTGGTGGTGTTGAAAAACAGGTATTCAATGTAGTGAACAAGGTCTTGTGTTGCAACTTCACTGAACGTTACAAACAGATGCTTCGAAGATACAACAAAGTCATGCGCTTAGCAGAGCTGTACGAACCATACGTCTTCTTTAACGGAAGGTTGTGTTGCGCCCCGTAAATATATTTTCTAATACACAATTATTACGCTGTCATTTTTACCATAGCTGACCATGTTACGACTCACAGGTTTGACATCACAAACACCGAAGGCCTCTGGAAAAGGATGTCAGCGGAAGACAAGAAAGCGTTCAACTTTGACGCCAATTGTATTGATTGGGTCCGTTACTTTTCAGATGTTCATATCCCTGGACTAGTTAAATATGTGCTGACGTAAGAAAGGATGGAGTTGCCAGCCTCCAAATCTAGTAAACGTCTTCTATTTTATGGTATGACTATGAAGGGGTACAAAGGTGCTTGCTTAAGGAAATCAGAGAAATTAATTGATGTACTTAAAATTAACTCAATGTGCTACCTTGTTGGATATTTCCTAGTGATGCAGCGTTAAAAGTTCCATAACTATTTCAGTGAGCAGCTCTGTCAGAATTTTTTTTTTGCGATGTACGACTCAAAACTCCACTGAAATGTGGAGTGTAATGTTTCTTCCCTTATTTATTTTTATTAGAAAATCATTATTAATATATTATATGTGCAGTATGATTTACTCTTTCATTAAAAAAATATGGATTTTTATGCAATATCAAATATTTTTATTCCATCAGATTATTAGATTATTATTTAATTGTTGGTACATTTATTTTATAAAAGAGGAGAATAAATGTTAAATTATTTTTGATAGAATGATTATTATATGAGTTTATCAATGTCATATCATTATTTACATTGGTTTTTATTGATTTTGAGCATTAAAAATATAAATGATATTAAAATGTTTTATGATAGAAGACATATTCTTACGTGGATGTCTATAGTGATGAGTTTTTTTATATTATTAATTAATGTTATTAAAAATATAGTTATGCTTTTTCAAAATTATAACATTTTTAGACATATCATTTAAGTTATCGTTAATTTAAGTTTTAATTTAATTTGTAATAGATTATAATTGGAAACTTTTCATAAGAGTAGTTTAGAGTTATGGAAGAGATTACTATCAATATTAAGAAAACAATGATCATTTAAAGTGGAAGCCTCAAAACTCTAATAACATGAGAATGCTCCAATGAATGGAAGCTTATATTCTGTTAATTTAAAATGATACCTTTTATAATTATAGCAGAATAATGCAATTAGGATGAATATCCTAATCCCTTTTATTAAAGCATATTCAAGATCATTAAAGAATATTCAAGATTAGATGCAAATTATTTCCAATAAGCTCTTCATATAAGCTTGCTTTAATTTTTCATAGATTACTTAGAACATAATAAGAAAATGTTGATTAAAGTTAAAGAAATTTATAACCACGACCAAGTTGACCCATGTCTTGAATTATTTCATACATTTCTATGGATTATAGAGAATTAAGTGAAAAAACACATATATTGAAAAGGAGAAAAAAAGAGGATATCTACTTGGTGTTATTTGGAGGACGATTCTAAGGATGTATATATAAACAATTATGTTTATAAGAACACAACTATTTTCAACTCTAATAGGATTGTAGCTTCTTCATCCAGAACCAAATTTTTCATATATTTATGAATCCACATGATTCTTACTTATGAGCACACTTCTCAAACTACTTTACTTATAGAATTGAAGCCAACACAAACGTTTAGAAGCTCTATCTTATGGATATACATCATAGGTGCAAGTATTTAAAAGAACACATCTAAAAGGGTGAACACAACTAAAAGGGTGATGGAGTGATGCCATACACCCCATTGTTGTAATAAATGAAAAGGAAACTATTAAAAATAACAATACATGAAGCATGGATGTCTTTTATGTAATGTGAAGTAGGTACCATAATTTAGGTATTTTAAATATGATTCAATATATACTTTTCATGGAATGAACATAATATGGTTCATTTGTTGATGTATACACCACCAATGTTTAGGGTTAGTGTTAGTTGAGGAATTTTATTTTGGGTACAACAACCTATGTATATATATTTCATTTTCTCTTATACAAATTGTCATTTAAACCCTTTAGTGCTCCATATATAGATGTGTTGCTTTGCAAAATTCTAGTTAGTCATTACCATAAATTTGAGAGATGATTTCAAGGCAACTAGGTTCTCAATAATATGTTAATGCAACTACGTGTATGCATTCTTAAAGAAGCATAAGCTTTCTTGCTCCTACAGTCTTAATGGTACATATATTTCCATGCAGTATGCCACATAGTTTACCGACTAAATTTTTTCAAGGCCATATGTGATAAAAGCACATGCTTATTCCTATGTTTATTAGTAAAAGGGAATAGTGCAAACAATTTTTACATTGTTATGGAAATGCTCAATGCACCTATTGGAATCATTAATAAGTAATTGTGAAGGACTACTTTTAATAGTTGATGGAGGAGATTTTTGCTTTTTCATTGTTTCTTTCAAATAAGTTTACTATTTAGGCACAATAATTTCTGTATTTCATACATTTTTTTTAAATTAAGAAAAATAAAGTATATGTTTTTTCTTTAATTGTATTACATTAATCAAATTGAGAGCACCTACTTTCTTTTTAGAGAAATTATTTGGCTAAATTTCAAAAGTTCAAAATTTTTTTTTTTTCCATATTAACATTAAAAATAAAAAAATTCCAACTTAATTTATCAAAATAATTTTCAACATATGTATACTTTTCTTTTAAAACTAAAATATTTCCATAAATATATGATGCAATTTCTTAACGTTTACACAGAATTCATGATTATTTATCTCATATTTTATCAAATATTCCTTACAAATTAAGATTTATGTAACTAGTGGAACTCTAGGGAATACCATAAAATTATATTTTAACTAAAGCTATGTATTTAAATCAAAGGAGAGTTTCTAAGGCTTAATATTCTTTCATTTATGTATTTGAATACATGTAGATAGTAGACCATATTGTATTGCAATGGACCATTCTCATTCCATCATATTTTTGTATATTTGATCTCCTTCATAGACTTATGAATGGAAAAAAGAACCTTTCTCATGTTTTCTTCATTCAATTTTAAATATCCCAAAATGGATCTAAAAGTGAAGTAAAGTGTGTGCCGTATTCATGAGGTTTTCAATACCTTTGAAAGGGGTTGAAAGTATGCTTGATATCTTTTTCATAATTTAAAGAGCATGAGAAAAGAAGAATACGTTGATTGTCGTATTTTATCATTGGATGAAGAGGAGAATTTAGAAATAAACTTCACAATTAAAATATTAGTAAAATAAAGCTTCAGATTTTCACTTTTAACAAGCATGAAAAGATCACCAAAAGAAGGCTCTTTTTTTAGATACAAGTCACGGGATGATATGCATCTAGTTCTAAGTTTGACAGAACCAACATAAGAAAAGTAAAATTAAAATTAAAATGGTATAGTAAAGTAAGTCCACTCATAGGAATGGCCTCTCCCAAAGGTAATGTTTTGTTGTAAGATGGAATCATTACTAATGCAAATTCAAGAGGTCAAGTGTGATTACAATGGTGGTAATTCAGGTTAAAGATAATAGCAATGTAATAGTATGCAACTAGGTGTTGATAAAAAATATCTGTAAGAAACCATCAAGAACCATAAAAGATAATGGGAACCCCACTTTCGTAGCGTATGGCTAGAAATAAGATGAAGAGAGAGGAATGCCTCTCAAGTTCATGAAAGCATGAGCTCTAAAGAGGGTTCTTGGGCCTAAAATGTAATGCATCATGGCCAACAAAATGGAAATCATGTGCTACTCTACAATGTCAGTGAAGGATGGAAACTATCATGTAAGTCATGATATGAAAACCATAAAATCATAAAACTAAATTAACCTAATTAAGAAATTTAATCCATGTGGGCATCAACAAATTCACATGGGGGCTTCATTGGGGGATCAATATCATACCAAGTGCATTCATATTGGGAGATATATATTGAGGAAAAAATGACATAATATATTAAGCATATTTTACAGGGTATAGGGATTTTCTATTGGTGGGTACAAAAAATGGAGCTGAAAGTTAATGAAAAAATATAAAGGGGTATAGAAAATGTTAATGAAAAAATGGATACCTACAATATCTATGGAAAGTAGGGGTTTTTTAAATTGGGAATGTGTATTGAGTTTTTTTTTATAAGGGGTTAAATAGTTTGATGTTTAGAGGTATTTTCCAATATGTAGTCAAATTAAGGGTATTGTTTAGTATGCCACAAACACACATGATATGTCACAAGTTCATTGAGTGAAGCCCCAAAGCAAATTTGACCTTAATTGAAACTTCTTTACCTCATAACTCAGTAGGAAAAACATGAAATATTCCCTTGGGTTGCAAGATATGCCTCTCAAAGTTTATTAATGTAGTTTTATTATAAGGCAACAAAGCCATACTGGATTTTAATAAAAATAATAGGGTCTAAGTTTGAAAAAAATATATTATACTAGATACATGTAAAACAAGAAAGAATAGAGAATAAAATTGTTAAGGAATTTACTAATGAATGAAGAACTGATCCAGGTGGATCCCTAATCGCCCAAAAATATAATTCGTCAAATCACAGTAAAACTAGGACTAGATTGAAGGTCTCATCACAAGCTTTCTAATGGCACAAATGATGCCTCAATCTAAGTTCGTGTGTGGAAGTTATGCCCAGTTAAATTTTCTGGTCAGATTGGGAAAAAATGATAGATTTAGCAAAGTACCAAAAAAATTTGGAGCGTCACTAACATTGGGAGTATAGAAAAATTTGGAGGCTCCATGGCTAAATTTAGCAAACGCTAGACAGAGGTATCAGTAATACTACAGTTTGCAAAACCACCAAATATCGTTGCACTCTTCCAAGTTAACAGAAGGATTCACAACCCAATAGCATGGGGCCACGTGGCCCAATCAGATGGTCCCAGGTGGCACCCAACAAATGACCCAATTAGCCACAACCAACCTAGCTAGCAACTTATGGCAAAAATTCAGTAGCCAAAATTTTGGCAATTTGTTTTTAAAAAATTATGTTAAATATAACTGAATGGTAACGGTTCCAAATGTGTATATGGTTGTCTGAACCAATAATAGGTGATTTAAAATATGACAAACAAGATTGGCAATGTAACAAATATCAAAGTTTTATGGGTTGGTGACTTGGTAAACAACAAACCATTTAGTGGTGGTAATGTATTCAACACCGGTTTAAAAATGTTTAAACAACAATGGTTACAATTTATATGGTGGTCAACATATTAAATTAAATGGACAGTTAAGAAATACGACGAGACCTAGTTCCAACGATGGATGATTTTCCACACACACAGATATATATATATATATATATATATCCTTCCATGGAATTCCACACTCTCTCCTTCAACTACTTGTATACTCCTCTAAAATATTTATTTCCCTTGTAGTATTCACCCATAATGTCATTAATGAAAGGCTCAAGCTACATTATCAACCCAATTTTTGAAATATTTATCACTAGTGGTAAAAAAAGAATGTATGTTGACTTATTTGTGGCTCCTTTCTTGTACTTGATTAATAGGGAAAACCCATAGTAAGAATCCTAACAACTTATAATTTCTCGCTTGCTACATCTTGCTCTAGATTTGTAGGCACTGAAGGACTTGATGATCCATATATTCTTTTCCAAAGAGATAGTGCCTCCACTTTTTCATCACTTTTAGAATGGCAAAGATCTATGTATCATATGTTCGGTGGTCAAGTACTACTCTATCAAAAAACTCTAACTAGTAACCCATAGGTTTTCATCCTTGCATGAGCACCACTCATAATGCGTACTTACCAATATATGTATCTAACTTAAAAATTCATTGAAAATTTGGCATAACTAGTAATATTCTTCCTCATGTTCTAACGCACCCCCTGTTATCCCCAACCCCAACTATGTGTAGAAGGAGGAACATCGGGTTAAAGTTTCATGCAATAAAGGATATTAAAGGTAAAACCATAAGACCAAGGTGATGGGACATGTATTCCAAGCTAAATGTGTTACGAAACTAGCTCACAAATAGATAGAAAAGAAAGATCAATTCCTTAGAATTTAGCCTCTTTTACGGGGCAACCTCCTTTACATTACAGAAACGAACAATTCTTGGATGATACAAATTACTAGACATCCTTTCTATATATAGGAGTCTAAGGATTCACAATATAATCAAAGCTAACATAACAATAATATTACAAGGGAACAATAATAACAATAGTGGGCTTCTATGGGGCACACTAATAACAACATGTGCACAATAATAGAATAAGTGGGTTGCACTAATAACACTAAGGGGTTATAGTAGTAGTATATGGTTCTAAAATACCCCTCTCCTTCAAAAAGTGTTGTCCTCAATGCTTGATTATTTTTGGATGCTTATGTATAAAATTCTTATCCTCTCATGTGGAATCTTCAACGGATAAGTTCTTCCACTTGATGAGACACTCTAAAATTGATCAATTTCGTAGTTGTCGATTTCTTGTTTTTGTGACTACTTCTGGTTCCAATATGCTTTTTCCTTCCTTGTCAAGTTTTGGCAATTTTAGCTGAACTGCAATCTTCTCACCTATAACCTTATTTAAGCATGAAACATGGAAAATTGGGTGCACTAAGGAAGATGCAGGAAGCTCCAATTTGTATGCCATCGTACCAATCTTTTGCGGCACCTTGTAAGGACTATAGTACTTTGGTGATAAATTAGTATCCTTCTTAGCTTGCTTCAGGGACATTTGTATGTATGGTTGTATTCGTAAAAAGACCCAATCGCCTACATCAAAACTTCTTTCACTGTGATATTGATATGCATGTTGTTTCATTTTATTCTGCGCCAAAGTGAGTTTATCCTTTAGAAGTTGGAGAACTTGTTCTTGATGCTTGATGTGATATTTCACTGCTTGAACCTTTTTTTTCTCGATATGACCTTCTATCTTGAAATTTTGAGGAGTGGTAATTCTTATTGATGCATTACAAGATATGTTCAGATTCATTTCTTCTTTCTCTGGGGTTGGTTCCTTGTGAGTATCCTTTTCTTTTGATGTTTCTTGATCCTTTTCTTCTTGATATTTCACTGCTTCAACCTTCTTCTTCTTGATATGTCCTTCTATCTTCAGAGTTTGAGGAGTGGTAATTCCCTCCAATGCTTTACAAGATATGGTGAGATTCATTTCTTCTTTCTTTGGGGTTGGTTCTTGGTGTATATCCTCTTCTTTTGGCATTTCTTGATCCTTTTCTTCCTCATCTTCAAAATCTATGTAAAATAATTTCGTCTCAACACACTTATGACCTATAGTGTAAAATAATTTCTTCTCGACACACTTATGACCTATAGTGTATTTGTACCACAATTGTAACAAAGCCCTTTTTCTATTTTTTTCTTGCAATTGTTGTCATGTAAACATTGTAGGTTGTGGAAGGCTAGGAGAAAAAACACTTTCATATATATATTTGTGAGTGGTAGGATTCTTTGTTTCCATAATTCACTTTCATTTTTTCTTGCCAAGATGAATTCCTTCTCCAATGAATTAGGTTCCCAAAGATGAACCTCATGTTGAATTTTATCCTTTAAAGTCCCTATGAAGACATCAATCCTTCTCTTCTTTGGAATATCATTTACCCTTATATTCAATTTTTGGAAGTCCTCAATGTGCTCTGCCATTGGAAACTTTACTTTTGCTTGAGATTTATCAATTGGCTAAAGAAGGTGTTACTCTTTGTATGCTCATAATGTGCTATCATTTCTTCCATGAAAATTGACAAAGTGACAAGTGCTTTATTAGAAAAAAACCCTTTATACCATAAAACTTGATTCAGTTATAAATATAAAGATGAAATATGTACCTTTTGTAAGAGTTTCACCTCATGTAGATCAAAATATTGCTCCATCTATAGTATCAAATTTAATGGATCCTTGCCATCAAACTTCCTCATATCGTTTTTTCTTGATTTTAGGAGCTCGATCTTGAAACGACTGTAACTCTGTAATTTCGGATCTTTAAGTTCTATAATTTCTACCTATTATATCCATCTGAGTTCTCTTTCTAACCCCACAAGTCTGATCACAATTGGATTCATGAAGAAAGATTTATGCCCAATCACCCGCGATGACCTAATTATAGAATGGTTTAGTAGAGAAAACTTGTATAAAGTGCCACGTGTCAGTGTTTCGACATTAGTTTCTAAAATGATACCGAACAAACTATAGTCTATATTTTTTCTATCACATCTTACTAAATTTCCATTTGATGCTCAGAGAGAAAGTTATGACGATTTTCCCAAGATAATCTGTTTGGAATGTAATTCGGGAGCATGCAGAAACCCTAAATGTCTTGGACTATATCTGTGAAAATATAGCAAAGAAAGATCTGAAATTCAGACTGAACTTCATCAACGTTTTTGACTCAAATGGGTTTTAATTTCAGAGTCTGAAACTTCGTAGGAAAAAAATTATAGCGGAAATTCCACGATTACCTATTTGAGATGGAATTTTGGAGCTTGCAAAAACCCTATCTTCCTTAGATCAGATCTTTGAAAATATAGTGATACAAGATCTAAAATTCAGACCCGAGGTTTCGTGCGATTTCTTCTCAAATGGGTTTTTGTTTTAGCTTTTGAAATGTCACAGAAAAAAGGTTATATGGAAAATTCCACGATGACCTATTTCGAGAAGCAAAACCCTAGAACCCAAAGCTCTGATACAAAATGTTAGGAAACCAACTCACAAAATGATAGAAAAGAAATATAAATGCCTTAGAATTCAACCTATTTGAGGGGGGAACCTCCTTTACATTACAAAGATGAACAATTGTTGGATGATACAAATGATTAATCCTCCTTTCTATATATAGGAGTTTAAGGGTTCACAATATAGTGAAAGCCGACATAACAATAATATTATAAGGGAATGACAATAACAATAGTGGGATTCTATGGGGCACACTAATAACAATATGAGCACAATAATATAATAAGGGGGTTGCACTAATAACAATAAGGGGTTATAGTAGTAGTATAGGGACCTAATAGAATGTTGAGAAAGCACTATAGCAGGCGTAACTTGTGGTTTATTATGCCTATGGAAATCGACAAAAGCATTAGAAAATACAAAGAGGCAAAATTCACATTTAATTATGAAAATAAAGGAAAGTAGGAGAAAAGGGAGATGAAGAGACACAATTTTAATGCAAAGGAAAATTAGAGGAAAATGCTGAAAATAGAGGCATCAATGATAAAAAGGCTTTAGAGAAAGAATTCATAGCTTTTTCTTTTTTAGCTTTTTACAGTTTTGTCTTTGGATTAGTTTCAAAGAGAGAGAGAAGAGAACAAGAAAGCAAAGTAAATCTAGGAAAGGAAGGAAAGGGAAACATCCTTCATTAAAAGAAAGAAAAAGAAAAAGAAATAAAACTATTGATGTGCATTGTGGAGTACTCAACATGACAAAGACTCCATGCATTGTGGAAACAAGGACTTTGTGGTAGTCTCGTCTTAGTCGCACATATTTGGAATCTAGAGTAGTGAGCTCCCACATCACATCATTGCACAATGCCTTGAATGCTTTTTTAAATGCCACATGCATGATTATAGGAATTCACATAAGTTATTTTTTTATTTATTTTTAATGAAGGAAATAGAGGCATCAATGATAAAAAAGTCTTCAGAGAAATAGTTCATAGCTTTTTTAATTTTTGGCTTTGGATCAGCTTCAGAGAGAAAGAGAAGAGAACAAGAAAGCAAAGGAAAGAAACAAAAGGTAAGGTATTGGCTCATTGTATTGTAACAAATCTTATTTATAAATTACGAGTCTCATTGTATTGGCTTAATTGGTGATAGTTGCTTTGTGAAGTACAATGTACACTATGAGATTCAAGGTTCAAATTGCCAATCCAAAAATAAATAATGATAATAACGTAAAATAGAATTATAATTTAAATCTTTTTATGGTTTTTTTTAGTTTTAGTAATCTCAAATGGATGATAAGGTAAGCATTTAGATGTTGATTTATGTTTATCAATGATTTATTTTATATATCAATATGTTATGAAAGTTTAAATGGAAAATTGTTGAACATCTAGAAAGCCTCACTGCTTACTGATGCCTTAAAGTATGAGAAACAATTGCACGATACGATCAACGAACTGGAAGAGAAATCTTCCAAAATACTTTTATCAATCTATATCAACCACATTAATTAATTTGTTTGTGCTAGTATTACATAGCTCCAAATTAAAATTAGTTGAAAACGTTACACCATATTGAAAAATATGTTTGTCCATCAAACATATAATATCTCAATAGATTCATCTTATTTAGCTCAATAGAATCTTCTTATATTCCTCCTTTCGACTGCAATAGACTTGAGGTACATTTCCCTCTCAGTAGTTTAAATATGGGTTTTTGTTTTCAATAATTATTGTTAAATTTGGTTTTGTGTTTGTAGAATGTATTTAGTGAAGTCACCTTAACTATTTTATATACCGATTGTTTTAAAGGAAATCAGTTATAGAATACTTAGGAGTGAGGTTATAATTTTTGGTTATTTAAAATGTATTCTTAGTTATAAAAATAAATTGAATATTAAAAAATTGATTTTTTTTAAATTATGAAAATTTCATTATAATTGAAAACATATCTAGTCAATTTTAACATAATTCCAAAATTAACTCCAATACATAAAAATAATTGTTTCATATTTTCAACAAATCTTTTATACACGCCCCTTATACAATTCCACATTTCAACCCTACAAAATAACTTTCAGGAGAAAAAAGGTTAATACATAGTCTCTACCCAAAAAGTTCCTTTTAGAATGCGTAGTTTCTGAACTTGAAAAGCAAAGCATCAGAAGGAAAATAAAATATAAAGTATAAAAATCTCGAAAACAGAAACCTCATCGATGTGCATTTGATTGGCCTACCTGAAAAACATGACAAAGCTTGAACATATACACTAGTATTGAATATTTTGAAAATTGAAATTTTGCTTGAGTCCAAATGAAATATGTGTGACCTTTTGATGTTGGCAAAAAGGAAAATCATGGTTTTAAGGGAGAAATATGCCAAACCACCGATGTGGGTGTAAGAGGATTTTGAATTGAAATGGTAAAATAGAATTGTGGAGATTTCCTATGGAAATAATGAGGAGTTTCAATCAAGTATTTTCTTTCCAAATACCTATGCCACAAACGTCTTCCAATAAATTTACAGATATTCAGTTTGAGTTCTCTTAGTTCTGAATTTTCTATTGATATCACTAAATTCACCTTCGTTGGCTCCTGTGACAGAAAGTATCAAAAAACTCTATGGACACTTTGAAAACTTCGAAGAAGAGGAGTAACTTGCCTGAAACCTCATAGTAATGGGTGTGGAAATCTGGAAGCTAATGGAGTGTAGTCATTAGGCACTAGTGCCATGTGTGAGGCTCATTCTAAAAAGCAATCACAATCTTTGATTTCCCTATTGAATTGTAATTAACATAGAGGTTAGTCTTGGGAAACAAAAGGAGATTAGTATTAATGAAAGTGGAGTATAAATTGTGACATCGTTTTTCCTTTTCTCTTTAAACAAACTAGAAAGACACAAAGTTGGAATCTAAGAGAGAAAAAATTCAATGATCTTGATATAATTCTATATGATGTAACTATCTAACCCAGTCAACTGAATCAATATACATTGAAAATGAATTTGGCAAAGTCAAATAAAACCTGCAACAACTTCCACCAATAGTAAGATTTAGGTAGTCTTCAATTTAAGCATTGAAGAAATATGCATCTTACACAATATATCACCACTCCAATACAAATTCGAAAATCAACGTTTAATTCATATATACAGGCTAAGAGCATGATAAAGGCCTTTAATGTAGTTGTACTGTTATGAGAACCAAACTTGTAAGTAAGAGGTCCATAGTTGTAGTGTTAGGTTTTGAGACATAAACTTGCACATAGGA
The DNA here is from genome assembly GCA_000404065.3 of Pinus taeda. Lineage (NCBI taxonomy): Eukaryota > Viridiplantae > Streptophyta > Pinopsida > Pinales > Pinaceae > Pinus > Pinus taeda. The sequence goes on from APFE030894637.1 coordinate 31,556, forward strand.
GGGCCCATCAGTCATATGTGTATGTACTGAGGAAAAAATTACATACAATAGCAACATTAAGAATCAGGTGGAAAATTGTGTATCCCAAGTTCAACTCTAAGAAAATATGATAGGAGTCACCTCGGATTTGTTGCTTTCATTTTACATATAGGCACGCTAGTAAATATAACTTATATCTATAATCCTTCAAAGATCTGGTTGAATTTCCAATTTGCATCAATGAAGTTATAGGAAGTGATAGTTTCTCCATCACTAGCATTGATCTAGAAGGAGAGACTCTCCCCATTCAAATAAGAGTTACTCTACCAATTTTATCCCTAGTTACGAGATATTTTTTGCCAACCAATGTTGGAACCTTTGATGGAAACAACCTCCACATCCCTTGCGCCTCCTACATTTGTAAAGAGCACCAAATTGAAATAAGAGTGCCCACTTATGGGTTTAGGCATGTTTCCAAATTTAAATCATTGTATTGAAGGTGCTTATATGGCACAATAGTATTTAGTTTTATAAGGGAGTAGTCTAACTTTCGATGTTTCACCCTTCATTTTTTGTGCCCTCTCTCACCGGTTTTCATTCTCTGGCTACTCTGATGGTCCCACTTTGTCCTTCCCAACAACATTTGTCTCATTCGTTTCACCAACCTCCTCCTGATGTTCATTTTAGTTATGTCCTAGCTATAAATGATGGTAAACACCATGCATCATTCATACCACTACTCTAATTCATCTTTTCAAATTTCAAACTAAGCATGAAGAAATTTTGAGATAAAGTGGGAAGATGGATAATTAATGCCAAACTAATCATGAAATAATATATTCTTGGCAATTTAAGGGCGAAGAATATAATTCAGACACGTTGGAATGGAAAATAGTGGGGGAGGGATTGAAGGCACATGCAATTCGCTCTAAAATGTATTGCACAACACCCGGGCGGAAAAGGGTTAATATGGGTTCCTCAATGGATCCCAGAGAACAAAGATTTGGTCCATCCATGAGGAGGGCTTTCATTCCCTTATGACATCACATAGGAGAATCCAAAATCATTTCTATCTCATTAAATTATATGTCGTGGATATTCTCTCAATTATTCTTTAATCTCCACTAAAACTTGGATGTGATTCTCAATAGAATGTCATGGAAGAATTTACGAGGAATAAAAGCATGCAACATTGCAATGAAAATGCCATGGGAATTGTATTTTGTTTTGAAAAAATAAAGTGTGACCGACTAGCATTAGTGTCAAGGACGGTGTGGAGATGGAGGTCTGTGACTCCAACACTTATTTTCTTTGCTTCAGGTGTATCTTTAATCTCATTTATGAATGTTCCATCACCTTTTTTCTTTTCTTTCCGTGTATCTTTAATATATTCTATGAATGTTCTTCAACAAATTGTAAGCATTTCTAATAAATTTTTTGTTTTGCATATATATAATATAAAATTTAAACTAATACAAAACCAACATTTTCTTTATTAATGTGATGGGAATAATAGAAGTATTTCTCTTAAACATTCTACCTTGTCCTTAAATATTCTACCTTGTCTTTATATCATTGTTATGGGCATCTATCCCATATAATTTGACTATTAATTTTATCTAAAAAATTATAAAATAATTTAAAATCTTCAGACATTTCAAACATATAACTATATTTTTTATAAAAAAATATTTGAATAAATTGCTTTGATACCCTGAGTTGAGTTACCCATCCAGCATCAAAATGGTAATAATAGAATTTACAAACAGTTACATTAATTTATACTATGCAAAAATAGAACAAAAAAATATTTATTTCTTGTTAAATATCGAGGAGACATACAAGCAAAAGGGATTAACGGTAGAAAAATAGAACTTGTTATTATTCAATGTACTCTCTAACATCATGAGTAAAGACACGATTGTAATTTTTTTTTTCTACACATTGGTTTGCAACTTTATGTATATTCTATTTTTTAAACGTTTGTTAAGGTTTATGTGCCTATGATAGATATTGAAAGAGTAGACTTGTAACCCTCGGCTATGGAAAAACCTCTAGAGATAAGTGGCCACATCACCTTTCTGTATGATGATCGATTACAATGGGATTTAGTTGTCCTCATCCCCACCGTCCAAGATTTAGGCTTTCAATCGAATGGCGGAGGTTTCGATTTCTCTGTTGGAGTAGTTCTGCAATCCTCTAAGTCGAGGGCTTTAGCTCAATTCATGTCGCTTTTTGGCCTTGGTAAGTAAGAATTGTGGTTTCCTTCACATGTTTCTCATACATTTCTTCCAGAACCTTTAGAGGAGATTAATTTGCGTTGTCTCGGTGCCTAGGTAGAATGGAGCAGTGTCTCCCGCGACTTTCCTACTCAAGCATGTGACAAAATCTCACCCTTCCAAGTAACTGTGTTTTCTTTCTTTTTTTCCTTAATGACCTTTCAGAGTCTCATCAACCCTCTTTTTTTATTTCTAACCCTTACCTTGATACAAATAATTCCTCTTACATTTCGCTGCTTCTCCATGACATTTCCTCATCTACCAATTCTTTCATTCTGGATAGAGTTTGACTTCTTCTGAGGATTTTATGTTTATTGTATCATTTCCACTTAATTCTCAGCACATGTTTGTTTATAGTTTCACCAAACTGTACAAAAAAACTAATCCCCTTTACCCACATGATCTGACTCTCAGATGACAGGTTTCGTTCCGGCTCCAACTTTTCCTTTACGACGGCGAGTTTTTTCAAGTCATGGCAACTCACAATCCCAAGGTTTTCCCTATTCTAAGTTTCTAGGTTTTCTACCCTTTTCTACTCAGGAAATTCAAATAGTTAAGGCTTCAGCTAGGGTTCAAATATTGTCTTGTCAAGCTAGTTATCTGGAATGTAACTTTTATATTGTGATCCATTATATATTTCCCCTTGATGGGCCATATATAGATATATTAAGAAAAGTCTCAGGAACTCCTTTTTTAAATCGATTTTACGTTCTTTGTTTTTCAAGAATTATCTAACTGGACTGACTATAAATATTTTAGGGAAAGTTCAAGTTGGATTTCATTATGTAATTATTTTTAGAGACCCTTGCCACCGTGCTTTGGTTATTTAACAATGTGCCTTTCTTTCTCTAATTAATGGATTTTTTTTAGTATTTCTACCACAACCAGCATGGTTAAATGTATTTGTTCATTGTTAATCCATCATTTTAGCGAATAATAATTATCCATTTCCTATGTAATGACTAGTTATAAATATTAAAATTAATATTAATATTATATTATTTAATTTTTATATAATTGTTAGTAATATAAATATTTTATATTAATTACTAATAATAATATTTATATTAATAATCGTGTTATTAATAATAATCAATAATTAATATTAATGATTATTAATATTTTATTACGTAATTAAATGGTTTTTGATATATATCTTATAAGTGTATTTCCACTATATTTTTTAACGGTGTTTGTGCTATACTATATATATATATATATATTATATATATGTTTACTTGCTCTAGTTTTCATCGAAAAAAATATTACGCTCGCACCTTGGGATAGGTCGCATTTTTGTTTTTCTAGGGGTGAATATTACGGTCACACCTCAGGATAGGTTGCACCCAATTCTCGTCTTTGATAGCTTCATCAAGCGAATAAGGTTGACATGACAACAATGCAAATTTTGAATTAAGATCCAAATCATCATAAATATCTTGCAGACTTCTCCTTTTTCTCTTACCATTGCTTAATTCATCACCTAATTGATAATTATGAGTATTTCGATGTGTTGGTTTGCTTGAAGATCTATGTTGTTCATAAAATCATTGAGTCCTTATTGGCGTGAGTCTATTTGGTGTCTTCTTCTGTAATCCGTATTGCTCATTTTCTGCTACATCTTCTTCTTCCATGAGTGGTACTCTTACATCAACAGTTTTGTCTACATTCTCATTCCATGACTATTGTTCTTTGAACACAACATCTCTACTGATTATACTATTCTTAGTGACATAGTTATACAATTTATAAGCTTTTGATTTCTCACTATAACCAGTAAATATGCATTTTTCACTTTTATCATCCAACTTGCCTCTTAACTCTTTAGGTACAAATGGATATGCTACACATCTAAACACCCGAAATTGAGACACAACACAAGACATACCTCACCATTCTTCTTCTAGAAATCTGTTCATCGCACTCTTTGTAGGAGATCTAATTATTACATAAACAACACATGAAACTTCTTCTACCCAATACTCATTTGACAAGTTTCTTCCTTTCAACATGTTTCCTTCCATGATCATAATTGTTCTATTCATTCTGTCTCTTACATCATTATGTTGCGGTGTGTATCTATTTGTAACCTTCCTTCTAATTCCATGTTGTTTTCAGTATGCATCAAATTCCTTCAAATCATATTGTCCACTATGGTATGATCTCGATACCTTTATCTATCGATCACTTTGGTCCTCTACTAGGGATTTGAATTCTTTGAACTTTGCAAAATTTTTAGACTTCTCCTTCAAAAAATAAACCCACGTCTTTCTGTTGAAATCATCACTGAATATGAGGAAGTAACAACTTCCACCAATCGACTTGTCTGCACGGGTCCACATAGGTCTGTATGAACCAACTCTAGTGGTTTCTTTGTGTTGTATTCAACTCCTTTTGGAAAAATTTCACGATGTTTCCTTCCCAAGATACAACACTCCTAAGTACTAGTAGGTTCTTTGGTGGGAGGTAATCCTCTAAAAATCTTCTTCTACTACTATAATCTCAACCCATAGAACTATAAATGTCCAAATTGAAAGTTCCATAACCAATGATCATCAGAACATGCAACTATAAAAGAACTAACATGATCTCTATAATTCATTTCCAAAATTGCAATGCCAAGGTATCTGTTTCTTATCCTTTTTCAAGTATCCTTTTGCATATTAATATATTTTTTTCAAATTGTTGTGGCAGGAACTACACTACCATGCAAAACTTGTTTATATTGAGTTCTATTCATTTTTAACATTAAAAATACAAGTAATATCACAATGTTTTACTATGAAGTGATATGTTTTTAGTGGTTGTTATTGTAGGTAGTTTTTTTAGGCATATTAGTTAAAGTAAGACTCCATTAATGTTATTAAAGGTAAATTAGTTATAATATTTTAAAATTGGGACATTTTAAAAATATTATTGAAGTTACAATTCTTTTAAGTTTTAATTGAAAGCTTTAGATTATAATTGAACCAATGTCATTAGAGCAGCGATGGTTTTTAACATTAGATTTATAGAAGATATTATATAAATATTCAGAAAATTATGATCATTTTAATTATAAGCCTCAAAAATTTAATCTGAGCTTAAAAGTGGATTTATAAAAGACATTATGATCAATATGAAGAAAATTGTAATCATCAAAACCCTAATCACATAAAAGAGTTTATTTGAATGTAATTTTATACTTTTATATTTTAAGCCCATATATTTTATAGTGTGATGTTGCAACTAATATTGCCATCTTTTATATCCGTAATTATTAAAGCATACATAATATTATAAGAAAATTATGTAGAATAAGCTCTTCCTTTCTTGTTATTTCCATAGAATATGGAGAACATAATCAGGAGTAGCTAATTAAAGTTGAAGAAATTTTAAGGGAACAATTTTTTTTTTCAAATCTTGAAGTAGTTCGTACATGTCCATGGATTTCTAGATTTCTAGAGAAATAAGTGCAAATGTCATATACATTGAAAAGGATGGTACATGAGGCATATCTACCATGTGCTACTTAGTTGAGGCTTGTAAAAAATTATATATATGCAATTGTTACTTATAGGAAGAGAACTATTTTCAACTCTAATGGGAGTGTACCTTTTCATCCATTTTGTGAATCCACATGATCCTTGCTTTGTTGCACCACACTTTTCTTGGAATGCCTCACTCTTAGCATCGAAGGAAACACTCATTATTAGAATCAGTAACTTATGGATATACGTCACATGTGTACGGATCCAAGCAAACACATCTCAATGTTGATGAATTGGTGGGATACAACCCATTGATCTAGTAAAAGGAAATGAATTTACTAGAGTTAATAATATTAATATAAGAATGAATGACCTACAATGTAATGTGAACTAGGTTCAATAACTTAATCATTTTAAATAAGGTCCACGAGATACTTATGATGGAAAAAACATAATATAGTTCATTTACTGATGTAGAGACCAACAATGTTTAGGTTCACTTTTAGTTGAGGCTTTCCATTTTGGGTACAATGTTTTATACTTATATAGGAATTCTCTCTTACACAAGGTGTCATTTAAGGTGTTTTGACTCTATATACAGATGCAATCCTTAGAAATATTATAAGGGGGATTAACAAAACCTTGATGGATGATTTTGTCGAAACTAGGTGTCGAAAAACATGCCCATGCAATAATGTGTATACACTATTTAAAACAAATAGATTGTATTGTTCCTATAGCCTAAAAACTATTTAAATTTTCATGCAACCTACTACATAATTTTCCAAGAAAAAATTAACAAGAGCATAGGCGTTAAAAAGTCATGCTCAATCCTATATTTATTAGTAGATGGAAAGAGTGCTAATAATTGTATCTATATACAATTGCTCAATGCAAAATTGAAATTTATTAATGGCCACCAATGAAGGAGAAATTTCAAGAGGTGATGGAGGATATTTTGAGAGCCATATGAAAAAAATTGTTGACTTCTTCCTTGTTGGTTTGAGATGGGTTTACAAAACATATTTATTTTTATAATTTATAATTTTTTTTGAAATATAAAAACAAATAAAACACATTTTTCTCTTTAAATGTAGTATATAAATCAAATTGAGAGAATCCATGTTTATTTTGTAAAAATTACTTGGATAAATTTCAAAATATTTAAAGAAATTTACGCTAATTTTTACGTAAATCCCTGTAGAATTTTCACAATGGACAATGCATACATATTCAATATCACTATGAAGTTCTAACTAGTTGTATACTTCATATAGTTCGGTAGTACTTCTTGAGTAAATGACGAGAACTTTGCATGGTATTTCTATAAAATTTACTGCACCAAAAATGACATCGGCCATAGATTTAGAGAAGCCTGTCCCATTGATTGAGAAAATGAAATCATGAAACTCTTTGAAAATCCATTTTTAATCTGTCATTTCCAGGAAAAACAAATGAAAACATCCTCCTTATGATCAAAACCCCAAAACCCAAAAATCTAAGACAAAATGATATATAAAACTTATTTACTAGCATGTGATAGAGCAATGAAGACTTCAAGATGAAACCTTTAAATTGTTAATACTTGAAAGAAAAAAAATTCAACGAGATTCCATAAATTATGAGAAAAGTTTTTCGGCGTAAATCACACGATAGTACATTTGTCGAGGCGTTTCTAACCAACAAGTGTGGTTCATGATGGGGCCAACCCACATGGTCCCGCCGTCAATGCGCTGATGGTGTTATGTACCAGCAATGAATATAATAATAAAATGAATTTTGGATATATGAGTTGGTTGATTTTTAATCTGTGCTGTATTGATTTGGGTTACGGTGATTGTACCCTGGTTGCTTGCCTAATGGACAACTGTCCCTCCTCGGGATTTTACGAACCCGCCTTGGTTTGAGGTTTTACACTTTCGTGCTCATTTGTTCCCGTAGTTTCTCCCGGTCTTTTGCTTTGCGAGCTCCCAACGATCCCTTGCAGCTTCTGTGGTTTTCGTTGTGTTTTTCTGAGGCTTGTCCGCCTGGTCTACTGAGTTATATGCTCGTGGTTTTCTTCTCGGTCTCGGTTGTTTGGAACTCGGCCTGAATGCTTCTGTTCGACCGGCAATTCGTTGAAACCCTGGTAAGATTTGCGTTATTAAATTTGTCTGCGTATATATTCTTTGTCACTGTGTGTATGTACTCTGCCCTAGTGGGTCTCTGCCTCTGTGCATTTTTATCGATTGCTGTCTGTGGTTCACAAAGGTTTACAGTTAACTGATGGCTGCATGGTTCCTGGTAACATTATTTTCGGCACTGGTTCGTTTGCTCACAAGTTCGACAAGGTTATGGTGGCATCCTCTGTTGGTTCCTCCGTCAACTCTGCCTGGTAAGTCACTGTTTCGTGCTAGACATTTTCTTCCCTGTTTTTCCTGAGTCTAATGGCTTGGCTCCTTTGTGAGAAGGAGGGTCTTCCGAGGTGGAAATGCAACTATGGCTTGCCTGTCAGGTAACAACACACATTTCTTTTATTCAGTCATTCTGCTTCCAGTTCTCTGGTTTTGTCTCGTGGAACCTAACCTCGTTCTGTTTGTCTTCGTGCAGGTGGAGCCGCTCGTTGGTCTCGATGCCTGGACTTTCAGCTGCCCCGAACTGAATACGGGTAGAGTCACTCTGTTGTTGTTTGCTTGTCTGGATTTTTTGACTTGTAGGTTTTGTCTGCTCCTGTTGGCCTTGAGCCGCTGTCTGTTCTCGGTTCTCTGATTATTAGGATTTTTTGTTGACTATGGAAACGAGTTAGGGTCTTATGGGGTTGGCTTCTGTTTGTAGCTGGTTTAGTCCCCACGTCTGCGAACTGAGTTTGGTCTTTTATTTTGTTGAGCAAAGAATGTGAACATATAATGGACTTTGGATGACTGTATTTGTAACCCTATGAATTTTGTGTTGGAATAAATTTGAATTGCTCTCGTAATTTCACATACCTGTTATGGCTATGTATGCTTGAATGTTTTGGTTGTGCGGCTTGTACTGGACGTTGTTTCTCTTCGTCCGACTTGACTATCTTTTCCTTCTGGTTCAGAACCTGTAGCAATATATTAACAATATTCACATGATAGAATAAAGATAAAGGTTACGCAGCATTGAGGATGTTGTAGGATTATGCGTGCACTGAACAATGATTATATTTCCTCCTCTGTTAATTTCTTACACAGTCGAACCATGTAATGGGCCTGTTTCACTCCTTTAGTAGCACTGTTTTCAAATGGTTTTGTAAGTTCTGTTGGTTTATTTTGTTGGTTACATCAGTTGTTTCTTATGTGGAACTTTTTCATAGTTTTACAACAGTAATGTAACTGTTTGGAAACAACGACTCTAACTAATTACTACTGCTCCTAATTAAAAGTCCTTACATTATTCTTAGGCAACTTTAAATAAAAAAAAAGAAAGCAAAATAAAATAAAGACAGATATATTATCCATCCAGCGAACTGTGTTCTCCGTCCTCTTCAGAAACCATGTCAACCTTGCTTTTGTCTTTGCCCTGTTAGTCAGATGCTCCTGCATCAGGCTCTCGGGGTAAAAGAAATTCATGACTCCGTTCCATGAGTTCCTCCACGGAATAGCTAGCCTTTTGTATCTGCGTCGCGTCGAGCCATGAGCTGTCCTCCATTGGACGGTCTCTCCACTTGAAGAGATATCGTAGATATTCTTTCCTACGTGTCTTCTTGGCTACCTGTGTACTGAGTATCCCTTCAATCTCATGGGACTGAGCCGAAGGCAATTACTTCTTCCAAGAACTGTCTCCAAATTGGGTGTCCCGTTCTGGCTGTACCACACTGTCGTCCTCTGCTTGGGCATTATATGGGAACAGATCCGCCACATTGAAAATAGGTGATATGCCTATATCAGGTGGCAGCTGAATCTCATAAGCGTTGGCTGAAAATTTACGTAAGATCTTGCATGGACCAATTTTCTTATATTTTAGTTTATTATACATGCCCTTAGGAAACCGTTCCTTGCGCAGGTGCGTAAGAACCTCATCCCCAACATTAAATTGCACTTCTCTTCACTTTGAATCTGCTTGCTGCTTATACTTTAGTACGCTGTCCTGCAATCTTAATTTGACCTTTTCATGAAGTTCGCTCATTGCCTCGGCAAAATCTTCCCCATCCGCGCTTCTCTGTTCCAACTTTCCCAAATCTCACAGTTCATGTATTCTCCAAGGATGCATGCCATACAAAATCTGGAATGGGCTGTGTCCGGTGCTACGATTGGGCGAATCGTTATAAGTGAATTCTGCCTGAGCGAGAGCACGATCCCATAACCGTGAATTTTCTCCAGTTAAACTCCGTAATAAATTCCCCAAGCTTCTGTTCGTCACTTCCGTTTGTCCATCAATCTGCGGATGATACGCAGAGCTGAAATTCAATTGCGTGCCCAACTTTTTCCACAGGGTGCGCCAAAAGTGTCATGTGAATTTTACATCCCTTTCTGAAATGATAGATCTGGGTAGTCCATGTAGTCTAACAGCCTCCGTGAAAAATAGGTGTGCCACATACGTGGCGTCACTAGTTTTGCGGCAAGGAATAAAATGAGCCATTTTCGAAAATCTATCTACCACCACCATTACGGAATCATATCCCCGCTGCATTCTAGGCAGTCCTAAGACAAAGTCAATACTCACTGAGTCCCATGGCTTGCTTGGAACAGGTAGTGGTGTGTAAAGTCCAGTATTCTGACTGTGTCCTTTCACCAGTTGACAGACTTTACACCTGTTCACATATCGTTGTACATCCCTGCTCATTTTAGGCTAATAATAAAAACGTCCGAGTTGCTCCAAAGTTTTGTTGATGCCAAAATGTCCCGCTAGTCCACCACTACGCTTCTCCCGTATAATATTCTCCCTCATCGAACAGTCCGGGATACATAACTGCCCACCTTTGAACAATAATCCTTCCTGTAAATTATAGTCTAACCATGGGCTTGCATTCCTCAACACGGGATTTTGGCAAGCTTCTAAGCTTCCTTGAAATCTATGTCAGTTCGGTACAAATCCTTCAGATGTTCGAACCCCATCACCTATATGCTGCTTTCCTGTAAGAGTAAAGCTCTTCTGCTCAAGGCATCTGCCACTTTATTGGCTTGCCCACTTATGTGTTTTAACACGAAAACGAAACTCTGCAAGTATTCTACCCATTTGGCATGCTTATGGTTTAACTTGTGCTGCTGCATTACATATTGTAATGCCGAATTATCAGAAAATAATACGAACTCATTGCCCAGCAAGTAGTGCCTCCAATGTTTTAAAGCTTGGACCACAGCATAAAATTCCTTGTCATATGAGGAGTATTTCTGTCGGCTCTCATTTAGTTTTTCACTAAAGAATGCCACTGGTCTGTCTTCCTGACTGAGCACAGCGCCAATAGCTGTTCCACTTGCGTCACACCGAACCTGAAAGGGTTTATTAAAATCTGGCAGCCTCAAGATTGGCCTCTCCGTAATCTTCCGCTTCAAAAGCTGAAAACTGTCTTCTGCCGCCTTGGTCCAACAAAAAGGCTAACTGGCCTTTTTGATGGTCTCTAGTATCCGTGCGCAAATTTCACTGAAATTCCTAATAAATTTCCGATAAAAACTTGCCAGTCTGTGAAAACTACATACCTCAAATAAGCTCTTCGGTGACGGCCAATTTATGATTGTTGCAATCTTTTCTGGGTCCATTTTCAATTCATTTTCTGCAACTACAAACCCTAGATAGACCAGCTCCTTCTGCAGGAAAGTGCATTTCTTTAAGTTTATCAGCAGTTTGTTCTGTTGTAACTTATCTAACACCCTCCGAACATGTTGAAGATGTTCTCCTTTCGTTCTGTTGAAAATCAAGATATCATTAAGGTAAACTATCACGAACTTGCCATTAAATTCCTTTAACATCTCATTCATCAATCTCATAAAAGTATTAGGAGCGTTGCTTAACCCAAATGGCATGACCAGCCATTCGTACAGCCCTTCATTGGTCTTGAAAGTTGTCTTCCACTCATCTCCTTCTCTAATCCTGATCTGATGATAACCACTCTTGAGATCAATCTTCGTGAAATAAGCTGCTCCGCTAAGACAATCCATCATGTCGTCCATTCTGGGTAAGGGAAATCTATACCGAATAGTGATTTTATTAATAGCCCACGAATCTGTACACATTCGCCATTCTCCACCCTTCTTAGGTGCGAGTACTGTTGGTACCGTACAAGGGCTCAAACTTTCTCTAATCAGTCCCTTATCCAGCAACTCCTGCACTTGTTTACGAATCTCTTCGTTGTCTTTCGGACTCATTCTATACGCTGCCTTGTTCAGTAGGCTTGCTCCAGGTATAAAATCGATATGATGGCTAATACTCCTCTTGGGAGGCAACTTATCTGGTAGATCATCAACTACAATGTCTTTAAATTCTTTTAACAGCTCCTGAATCTCTGCAGGAAATTCTAACTTTTCTGTGTTCAGCAACATCGTTTTTGTCCTCCTTACAATCGCATAATTGACCTCATTTTCCTCAATCTGCTTCACAAACTGTTTTACTCCTATTAACAATGCTTTTGTTCCACTGGGTTCTGCTGCATCCTCCTCTTTGATGGGTACAAGCGTATGTTTGATCCCATCTTTCACAATTTTATAACAATTTGTCTTCCCATCGTGCATCACCTTCCGATCACCCTGCCACGGTCTCCCTAGCAGTATATGGCATACGTCCATTGGCATAATATTGCAGACCACCGTGTATTGGTATTTGCCAATGTGAAATTCAACCTCGCACTATTCATCAACTAATATCTGGTGGCCTTTCTGTAGCCATGACACCTTGTAAGGTGTGGGATGCTTAAGCTGCTTCAATCCCAGATTTTCCACCATTTCGGTGGCAACTAAATTGTTTGTACTTCTGCTGTCTATGATCAATTTACAACACTTTCCATGTGATTTGCAAACTGTTCGAAACAACACCTTTCGCTGGGTCTATTCAGCCATCTCCTTGGCTGGCTTCAGCAACACTTTGTTCAAAATTAAAGCCTCTCCTGTTTCTGCCACATTTTCTATCTCCCGGGGCTGTTCTTCAGCTTCCTCAGGTTGCGCAACAAATGCGCCCCTCTGTCCAGCGTGCTCAGCTTCCAGGCATTCGAAGGATCTGTGCCACCACTTATGGCACCTGTAACACTGGACATTAGTCCCCCTTCCGCGACCATTTCCTCTTCCCCGCTGATATGGCCGACCTCCTCTGGTGCTATCTCCCTTCTCTGTTGTCCCTGAAGCTCTGGAACTGCTACCTTCTTCGCTGTTAGTGGCAATTCTCCCTCTGCCGTAGGATTTTCCTCATCCTCTGCCATTTCCTCACCCTCTCACGTTATTCTGTTTCCTGTTAATTTTCTCTTCAGCCTTTACAGCACTCTGAAAGGCCTCTTCTATATTTCGTGGAGAGAGAATATTGATCTCGTCTAGTATTTCCAATCTCAAGCCATTCACGTACCCCGTTGTTTTTTCTGGAGTATCATCCGTATAACCAGCAAGTAAATTTACACGATAAAACTCCTCTGTGTACTCCTTTACAGTCATACCTTTCTTCCTTAAATTTTGCACTCGTCGATAAAGTTCAACCTGGTAGTCCTTAGGCAAAAATCTGCCCTTCAGTTTTGCCACCATCCTTGGCCACTTTCTTATTGGTAACTTGTTCATTCATCTCCTGTCTGCTTGGACACTGTCCCACCATAAGGCAGCGTGTCCTTTTAACTTAGTCGCAGCAAATCTAACTCTTTTGTCCTCACTGATCTCCTCATTTTCAAAATACTTGTCTAATTCACTTACCCAATCCAACAAAACATCTACGGACAAACTGCCATCATAGTTAGGGATCTCAGGTTTGGGTTTGCTGCTAGCTAACAGTACCGATCTCAACAGTCTCAACTCCGGGGCTTCTTCCTCTGACCCATCTGTAGCAGTTGCTGCCTCTTCTTCACTATCATCCCCAAGTTCCGGGTCTCTTCGCCTACCTGCCTCTACTGCCTCCAAGCGAGCAGTAAGGATTCTCAACTGTTCTCTCAGGCCCTTGTCTGCTACTCTGCGTGCACCTCTTCCACGTCCTCGTCCTTATACTTCCATCCTCCTCTGTTTCCTTAAAATGCTGCTCTGATACCACTTGATGGGGCTAGCCCACGTGATCCTGCCGTCAATGCGCTGATGGTGTTATGTACCAGCAATGAATATAATAATAAAATAGATTTTGGATATATGAGTTGGTTGATTTTTAATCTGTGCTGTATTGATTTGGGTTACGGTGATTGTACCCTGGTTGCTTGCCTGATGGACAACTGTCCCTCCTCGGGATTTTACGAACCTGCCTTGGTTTGAGGTTTTACACCTTTGCGCTCATTTTTTCTCGTAGTTTCTCCCGGTCTTTTGCTCTGTGAGCTCCCGGTGATCCCTTGCAGCTTCTGTGGTTTTCATTGTGTTTTTCTGAGGCTTGTCCGCCTGGTCTACTGAGTTATATGCTCCTGGTTGTCTTCTCGGCCTCGGTCGTTTGGAACTCGGCCTGAATGCTTCTGTTCACCCGGCGATTCGTTGAAGCCCTGGTAAGATTTGCGTTATTGAATTTGTCTGCGTATATATTCTTTGTCACTGTGTGTATGTACTCTGCCCTAGTGGGTCTCTGCCTCTGTGCGTTTTTATCGATTGCTGTCTGTGGTTCACAAGGGTTTACAGCTAATTGATGGCTACATGGTTCTTGGTAAAATTCTTTTCGGCACTGGTTCATTTGCTCACAAGTTCGACAGGGTTATGGTGGCGTCCTCTGTTGGTTCCTCCGTCAACTCTGCCTGGTAAGTCACTGTTTCATGCTAGACATTTTCTTCCTTGTTTTTCCTGAGTCTAATGGCTTGGCTCCTTTGTGAGCAGGAGGGTCTTCCGAGGTGAAAATGCAACTATGGCTTGCCTGTCAAGTAACGGCACACATTTCTTTTATTTAGTCATTCTGCTTCCAGTTCTCTGGTTTTGTCTAGTGGAACCTAACCTCGTTTTGTTTGTCTTCGTGCAGTTGGAGCCGCTCGTTGGTCTCGATGCCTGGACTTTCAGCTGCCCGGAGCTGAATACGGGTAGAGTTGCTCTGTTGTTGTTTGCTTGTCTGGATTTTTCGACTTGTAGGGTTTGTCTGTTCCTGTTGGCCTTTAGCCATTGTCTGTTCTCGGTTCTCTGATTATTAGGCTTTGTTGTTGACTATGGAAATGAGTTAGGGTCTTATGGGGTTGGCTTCTGTCTGTAGCTGGTTTAGTCCCCACGTCTGCGAATTGGGTTCCGTCTTTTATTTTTTTGAGAAAAGAATGTGAACATATAATGGACTTTGGATGACTGTATTTGTAACCCTATGAATTTTGTGCTGGAATAAATTTGAATTGCTCTCGTAATTTCACATACCTGTTATGGCTATGTATGCCTGAATGTTTTGGTTGTGCGGCTTGTACTGGACGTTGTTTCTCTTCATCTGACTTGACTATCTTTTCCTTCTGGTTCAGAACCTGTAGCGATATATTAAAAATATTCATATGATAAAATAAAGATAAAGGTTACGCAGCATTGAGGACGTTGTAGGATTATGCGTGCACTGAACAATAATTATATTTCCTCCTCTGTTAATTTCTTACACAGTCGAACCCTGTAATGGGCGTGTTTCACTCCTTTAGTAGCACTGTTTTCAAACGGTTTTGTAACTTCTGTTGGTTTATTTTGTTGGTTACATCAGTTGTTTCTTATGTGGAACTTTTTCATAGTTTTACAACAGTAATGTAACTGTCTGGAAACAATGACTCTAACTAATTACTACTGCTCCTAATTAAAAGTCCTTACATTATTCTTAGGCAACTTTAAATAAAAAAAAAAAGCAAAATAAAATAAAAACAGATATACTATCCATCCAGCGAACTGTGTTTTCTGCCCTCTTCAGGAACCATGTCAACCTTGCTTCTGTCTTTGCCCTGTTAGCCAGATGCTCCTGCATCAGTTCATCATCAAGACAAGTTAAAGAACCAGATCATGGCTACATGTTAAATAGGGAGAGTAGATCATCCAACGGCTAGGTTTGACTTAAAAAAGGATATATTGAAAGAACAACTATATTAGGTTAGACTGGATAAATGGCTAAGATTGACCAAGAACAACTAGATTTGACTATTCAAGTTGTTTAATTATATAATATTATTATGCTAAAACAAATATATTTTAATACCTATCATATGTTATTTAAGTGAAAAGTTAACCATATTTGGTTAACTTTTCACTTAAATAACATATGATATGTATTAAAATAATATTTGTTTTAGCATAATAATATTATATAATTAAACAACTTAAATAGTCAAATCTAGTTGTTCTTTTTCAATCTTAGCCATTTATCCTGTCTTCCCTAATATAGTCGTTCCTTCAATATAGCTGTTTTTCAGTCAAACCTAGCCATTGGATGATCTTCTCTCACTATTTAACATGCAGCCATGATCTGGTTCTTCAACTTGTCCTGACGATGAACCAATCTCGTTGGTTCGAAACGCATCGACAAATGTACTATCATGTGATTTATGTTGAAAAATGTTTCTCATAATCTTGATATGGATCAAAGAAGCCTCAATTCAATAAGAGATTCCATAAATATTGAATCTAATAAAATAAAGTAGAAACCAACCTAAAACAAATCCATCCACCAAGAAACTTCAAAACAAAATCAGAGTTTGATAAATCAAAACAAAATTTAATAGTTTTTAGCTATAATATATTTGTTGCTTGATGTAAAGCACAACCAACTATTGGTTGTTGAGATATATTATGGAAATTTAAAAGATTTGGACTATGATGTCTTTAATTCTGGACAATACTTAGAGTCCTAATAATGGATATAATATCAACTCCAAGGAGAGTCTCTGTGATTTCCTAATCAACATTAGGTTGATATTTTGTTTTGAAAAGCTATTATGAATATCAGTGTATTGTAAATGGGCCCCTCCCTTAGAGGGAATGATAGTAAACAAGATATCTCTTCAGGTAGGAAATAGTGGAATTTTCCCATGATTTACAGTCAACCCTAAGTGCTTCAATCAGACCTCTTGTACAAGTCAAAAGGGCATGAGGGATAAAGTATGTCTAGGATATGAACCTTGTTAATGGGAATTCATCTCATTCATTAGCAAGTTGATTTACTAAACTAACTACTAGATCTTTACCACAAATATAATATGATGATAAGATGAGGATAACTCCATACTATATATTTTGTAGGGAAATAGGATTTTATCTTAGGTTTATTTGGTGCTTTTGTTCAATGTTTAGTAATCATACTCCTATACTAATAACCCTCTCCATTTGCAAAAGTCATTGTAGTCTTCAAAGTTGGATACATATTCAACCAAATTCACCTAAGATTTGAACTTCACACAACTTTACTATAGATTCAATTCCTTGAAGTTAGTATTACTATGAGGAGTTGTAGAAGAGCTCTATTCAAATTGAGTTTTTGACTTTACTAGTATGAGCAAGAATAACAGATTTATGGGTAACTCAACACCATTAACATAAATCTTTGCTAAAAAAACTGATCAACTGAACACTGAAGGTCAACTATGGCATAAATCATAGAAAAAATAACTTAAAATATACTTGTCATGTATTTGCTAGATCAAGGCATACATATAAAGATAAAATGGGGAGTGGGGAGGGAATGTGAAAGATCCATTTTTAGTTAAAGGAACATATTTTTTGTGAATGAATAACCTTCCCCGTGGATTCATCATTGCACCTCATGGTAGCAATGCTCCTGTCCTAATTTGACAAATAAATAGAGCAATTTTAGGGAACACAAACCTGAATTACCAAGTTGCAGAAATTTATAAATACTAACAGAAAGAAAAATATTAGAAATAATACACGATATATAAGTATGCTAAATTGTTAAAATCATTCAGACATTGGATCTTTTAGAAAAATCAACTCATTTGTAAGCTTCATTTTCCACCAAAGGAAGCCTCTGCTTCAAAAATAATATCAAAGCCAACGAGTGTCTTTATTTATTATTTTTCAATTAAGCATTTTAAAAGTTAATCCTCCAACAGCGATTCTCATGTCACTACATCATTAGATTATTAAGCATTACTAAAATTGTGAGAGTTTTATCCCTTCTCCATTTGAAATGGTGAAAGTTCATAACGATGCAATGTTTTTCAAACTATATAATCAATGTGACTCCTATTTCGAAATCGTGGAAAAGTATACGATGTCCTATTTTTCAACCCCTGCTGTGATTTTACGTAGAAAGTCAAAGACAACACTCCACAATATTTGGTAAAGTGACTCCTCTCTACAATTGAGGTTGATTAGTATATATACTCTACACGTCATACCTATTGCATCTCCACTTTTGGAATATACCTATTTCAACTTCTCCTCTACAACAATCACATGGACACATCAAGTCACCCGATCATACGTCTTTCCTCCACCATCCCAGTTTTATGAACAGAACAGACTATGAATACAACTGTAGTTACGGCTATGAATACAACTGTAGTTGTTGGTCTTTACATAAATTGCATTCAGTAAACAACTAAATTCCATAGAGAAAAACAAATTAAGGACGCACACATAAAGACAACGTATCTAGTTCAATGTGGTGGTTATGACCCGTCGAACGTGGAGGGAAGCGCAATCATTTCACAAACAAACAAAGAGTATATCAAGGTCTACTATCTATATTGTCTTTAGCGTCGTAAAATTTGGCCTAGTTGAATTGATTGATGTTCTCCTTGGAATTTGGGTTGCATGGACATTTGTATTTTAAATAAATAAATAAATATTTCAGAGACCACTTTTTTTCTTCTAATTTATATATATATAATCATGAAGCTTAACTGCTGTTTACTTGTTCCAGTTTTCATCGAAAAAAAAATTGTTCTGCTAAGGGCGAATGATGCCGAGTCTGCCAAAATTTTATGGAGGCTAGATTTTTGGAATCTGGTAAGTTGGTTATTAATATTGTGTTATTATTTTCGCGCTTATCCATGTTCAATTTCAGTGAATTTCTACGTATGTTTAATTTTATTTTTTAACTATAGAGATTTTAAAGAATTATATTAAAAAATAATACGTCTCTTTACACTATCTTTTCTTTAAACTAACAAGCACATATATAAATCAAGCATTAAATCAAATAGCAATGTTAAGCATAGCTATTTTATGTGTAAGTTTTAAATTAAATAGAAAAGATATTATAAAAAAATTAATTAATAATGTATCATGTAAAATATAAAATTATTAACTATAAATTAAATCATAATTTTTAAAGAGGTTTTATTCTTTATTCTTAAAAAAACCATTCATAATTTTATAAATTAAAATAATTATTTATATTTATAATCACATATTATTTGATAGCTTTAATTATTAAACTTATTTTAATTTAATATTTTTAATAATATATTTTTCCTAATCGATATAATCTTATTTTTATAAAATATTTTCAAAGGAAAAATGCTAAACTACACTATACTTTATTAATATATATTATTATGCTCATGGGGCTTTGTGCATGGGTGCATTGTAAGGCACTCCTTGAGATAGGTCACCGGCTTCAAATCCCCGTTGGATACTAGTTAGTCTTAACGTAGGAAATTTTTTTATATATATTATTATAAATTATTATGAAGAAAAAGTATAATACTAACTGCAAAACTCCGATATTATACTAATATATAGTTTATAACTAAACCAAATAAATATTAATAATAATCAGGGATTTATCTCTACTTAAAAATTCATAGTAAATCACAAAGCTTACATTAATCTATGTTACTATATATTATTTTGTTTTTATTTCTTTGATTTAAAATTACTTTTATATAGCAATTCCATATTAAATAGATAAAAAGTTACAAAACTTTATATAATTTTTCTCATTTTTTATGATAAAAAATTACACAATTTTATATAATTTTTAGTTTTTTAATATATGTATAATTAGATCAATGGAAAGACAACACAAATTTGAATTAATGACCAATCACAATTAGTACTTTTATAATGTACTTAATTGCCATTACATCTTCACATTGTTAATGACATGTTATTTAATATTTTTTAACCATAATAAATATTTTAATATATAAATAATTCATATTAAACTAGCAATTGCACCCAATTTGGCAAAGGAAAAGCCGTACGGCGGTATCATATGCCTATATGGTGCCACCAAGCCTCTTGTGATATTTAAAGATAAAATAATCGAAAATGGCCCCAACATTGATCTCGGATGTAGTCAATGACTATAGTGGCTAGAGGCATCATGGTTGTAGATCCCAACATAATTGGCATGTTGATTGAAGGAATCCACATGACCTTTAGAAAGGCCTTGTGTGCCAATCACACAATAACTGGAACAACCGCCCCACCTAAGAAGAACCAATTGAATTGGGGATATATACTCCAAGTTTGCAAAAATCCACTTGGCACCAACCAAACCGATATGACTAATGCATGAAAAAGCACACGATCACTAGGACATGTCCATCGAATATTTGCAGCCAAAAGATATGTTTGGTATATATCTTTCACCGATCCTAACATGCACCATGTAACTCCTAGGTTGATTGTTCGAGCCACTAGTGTGCCTATAAATGGCTTTGGATTCACAAGAGGTCAGTCAACATAGCTAATGTGTGAAACTACTGACATGATCAAAACAAAATTCAACAAATCTTAAGTAAATGTGAGATAAAAATTGTAGTTTTCTTGAAATCAAACTGATCCTAATATCTACAATGCAACTCCTAGGTTGATTGCTTCAGCCGCTATTGTTCCTATAAACTGCATTGCATTCACAGTAGGTCAGCCAACAAAACCAATGTGTCCAACTACTCACATGATACCAAAAGCATTTAACAGATGTTAAGTAAATGTTAGATAGAAAATTGTAGTTTTCTCAAAATTAAATACCCAATTTTAACAAAGAATTCTAGTTTGCATCTATAGTATATATTCAAATTTGAAACTAAGAAGAAGTCAAGTTCATATGAATTTAATAGAAATCTCAATAGTGTGTTTAAACATTTATAAATTGTATAGAGCTAAATCTTAAAACCAGTTCTTTGTGCAACAGAAAATAAACTCCTATAAATATTAAACCTTTCTTCAATTGACGAGTAATAAAAAATTATTTCTCTGGAGTGATTAGCTGCAAGAGGTGAAAGGAAAAATAAGATTCTATTTGATTGAACATTAACTATTTCTCATTTTCTAATTTACAGTTTTAGCTTTTCCACATTACTTGACATTGATTTTTTTTTTTAAGACAAAATGGTCATCCTATGACTACTGGAAAATGTGACTTACACATAAGAAATTTTATAGTTTCCTAAGGCAAGCTACAATACGTTTGGACCACATCTTTGTTAGCAAAATTAGTGATGCGGGTCCTAGTAGGCTTGTACCTACAAAGACCACAACCATGGAAACCCGGTACAATAGCACAATTCCTACAGAAACATTTTCTTATATTGATAGTTAGTGCCAAACGACTGATAGCCTTGGCCCCAAGTCTGATTTGTATGCTATGAGAATAATCATTTTGCAATTGCTCACCAAAAGAACACCCATGGTTGTAATAGACGAAGTTAAAACATCCATTGAGAATGGTTCATTTCAACATATCCCAGACAAAAATTCTAGAGATTGGCCTCTTAATGAGGCCATGGAATTCAAAATATTACGATTGAGATGTGCATAGTTCCAGGGCTGGGATAGACCAGACTTGGAAAAGTATGTTTTTTCCAGAGCTTGAGAGATTCAAAGTCCTCAATGTTTCTCAAACCAGATATGTCAAAGAGGAAATTGATGGTATGCCCCCAAATCACTTTCTATGTCCTATACTTAAGGTTAGTTTTTCTCACACACACTTTATTTAAAAGAAAAGATCGATGACTATTATAATCGAAGTTGGCAGGACAATGATCTCCATTAAAGGATGTGTTCATTTAAGTACAGAACCTTAATGTCTTGGACTAGTTCTTGCATAACTAATTTAAGCAGTACAATAACCAGCTTAGGACTAGGATCTCTGTACCTTACACATGTATATGTCATAACCCTAGAATCTGCTGCACTTATATGTGTGCATCTCCCTAAATGAGTTATGCAATACTTGAATTTGTTTAATTGTCTTGTGCAAATCTTCTCATGTATTTCTAGTAATAGGTGTTTAAGACAAGTTTTGTAATGCTATCAATCTAAGAGTCTCTATAGGTGCTCCCCCATATTTTGTTAACTTTCCCTTGTAATCTCTCACAACTCATAAGCCTTTCTATACATCAAAAGTTCATTCATCACATTTAATGGTTTATAATTAACTAATTGACAAACAAACTCCAAAAGTAACAAAGATAATGATTTATCATTTTGTATTGAGAGGAATATATTCCATACAAATTACAATAGTAAAATGTTGCGTCATAGTGGAACTGACTCATAGAAATTACAAGCATGACTGGACAAAATGATTTTCTCATTGCATTGGATTCATCTAGATTTGTTTTGAACACATAAAATAATGGTGCTAAAACTTCATTCATCCCTCACACATAACCAATCCCTAGGTTCAACTTTGAGAAAATTAGTAAGATGTGTTTCAGTGCTTCCTGTTTAAATGCCCAAATAAATCTCTTAGGAGAATTATAATTTCCATGAAAATACAATATTTCTAGGACACAACCCATTTGTCATTTTCACATTAACAGTTCCCTAGGCTTTGTAAACTTCAAATGCCCAATACTTGTTACAAATGTCTCACCAAATATAATTCAACCCAATAGTAACATGATCCTCATTTGAAATATCAAATGCAGAATCTCCAGGGAAAAAAATGCATACCTGGATGTGTATGTTTTACATCACATTCAATCTATTCAATTGTCTATGTATCCTAAGAAACATCCAAGCCAATTGAAATTAGACAATTGGAGGAATCTAATTATAGCTAGATGTGCTAGATGCAAATAATTATAGAATAATCGCATCTCTTGAAAACATTGCAAAAAAATATTTCTAATCAGAACAATGAAAATGATAAAAATCATTCTTTATGGAAAATAAATAAATAACTTTGAAGAAATAGTAATTTTTAGTGACTTATCATGGGACAAAATCTATTTGGAAAGGCTCCTCTATAATGGTTTTAAAATTGCCACATTTCAGGAGTATTGGCCTAGATCACTTCATCATTCTCAATCTGCATGACATTGAATAAGGAATTGAACACAATACCTTTCATTATGAGGATATTTTTCTTCATTGATTGGGAACACCCATCATAGTGCAAATGAACCATGAGCACAATTGTTACCACAACTAGCTGCAAATATAGAGTGGGTTGTTTACAAAATTCCTTCCATTAGCATAACTTCAAGGACAAAAATCATGCAAACCAACAAATATTCAATGTGCAGATAATCCTAGCATGTATTTAACACACTTCTTTCCCTTTCTAGCATAACCTTCACAAGGCATGTCCACCTTTATCACAACTATGAGAGGCCCATATTCCTTCTTATGGACCCCACCCTTCCTTTCTTTTTCTTCTTTTCGTCCTTTCCTTCCTGCATAGACCACCATTTCTTGTTCAAAACATAATCAACATTTCTAAAACCATGGAGTTGACCAACACAGAATGCAGATCTCAATGCACAACAAGCTAAAATTGGCGTTGATCTTGAGCACAAAGACAAGGTAGTTATAAATGGTTTTGCCAGCAGTTGGCTCTCATACATTCTTGTTAAACCTTAGAATGGAAGTATTTTCCCCAATAGCCAGGTTGCTCCCATTATTTAATAGGAAACTTTGTTTTCTTCACTAATTTGTCACACCCATCACACTGCAAATAAACCCTGAGCAGAGTTGTTTCCGTAGCTCGCTGCAAAAACATAGTGGGTTTTTTTTATAATTGTGTACATTGGCACAACTTCAAGGACCGGATCTAAACCAACAATACATCACACCATAAATTCTAAATCACAACATCCCACGACACTGAACTTGAAAACCATGTCGTTATTGTAGGTCATGCCTTCAAGCTATGTGATGGGGTAGTTGCATGTATTTTCATCTGCTCTCTGGTCCACTGCGTGAGCTTATTAGTGGGATCCAACTATCTCATAAACCCTAGGAGAAGAGTTTTTCTCTACAAAATGAAAAAGCAAATGGCAAGGTGAAGCTCACCATTATGGAGGAGAAGCGTTATATGACCTATCTTATAATTTAGTTGTTGAAATGGTATAACTATCAATCCGGTGACACAGTAAATGTGTATGGCATTCAATAAGGAATGGAACATAATACCTTTCATTCCAAGGATATTTTTCTTCACTGATTGGGCACACCCATCACAATGCAAATGAACCCTGAGCACATTTTTTACCACAGCTGGATGCAAAAATTAAGTAGGTTCTTTTCAAAATTTTGTCCACTCGCATATCTTGAAGGGTGAAAATGATGCAAGCCAACAATTATTCAATGTGCATATAATTCTAGCATTTCTTTAGCACACTTCTTGACCTTTCTAGCACAACCTTCATAAAGCATGTCCACCTTTATCACAACTGTGAGAGGCCCATCTTCCTTCTTATGTCTCGCACCCTTCTTTTCTTCCTTCTTCTCTTTGGCCTTTCCTTCCTGCATAGACCACAATTTGTTCAAAACATCCTCAACATTTCTAAAACCATTGAGTTGAGCAACACAAAATGCAGATCTCAATGCGCAACAACCCAAAACTAGCATGGATATTGAGCACTTAGACAAGGAAATTATAAATCATTTTTCCAGTAGTTGGCTCTCATACATTCTTTTTCAACTTTAGATTGGAAGGATTTGCCCAAACAGTGAGGTTGTTCCCATTCTTTAATAGGAAACCTTGTTTTCTTCATTAATTTGGCACACCCATCACGGTGAAAATGAACCGTGAGCAGAGTTGTTACCTCACAGTGCAAATGAACCATGAGCAGAGTTGTTACCGCAACTTGCAAAAACATAGTGGTTTTTTTTTTTTATAGTTTCGTACATTGGCATAGCTTCAAGGATCAAATCTAAACCAACAGTACATCACACCATAAATTCCATATTGAATGAAAATATGGGAGTCTGACTTTCAAAGAGATGTGAAGTTAATTGATCAATAGTTTGAACACTCTCTTGTGACCTTCACATTCTGAAATATTATAAGAAAACACAATGAATATAAAGATACCCATAACCTTACAAATCCTTAACAAACAAGGGACACTCCCTGAAAGATTCAAACATATCGGAAACTTTCCATCTCTAACTTTCCATCTCTAATTAGTGCACTCAAAGGAGCCTCATTATGTACTACAAAAACCCTGTAATAGAATATCAAGCAATAATGAGATAACCCGAGGATCCTAGAACGTACCAAAACATAAGGCTATTAATGAAAACATGTCTTATTAATTTATTAGAGCAAGCCATGTGTTCTACACCAACATTATGATTGAGGCATTATAGTTTCTCTCGGCCGGGAATCCTCCAGTTAAGCTAGAAACAGTTGTAAAAAAAAATTAAAAAAATCTAATTAGTTTAACCAAAGAGAAAAACCTTAACCAAGGCATTCTTAATCCCATTTTCAACTAACAAGTGTTGAATAAATCCAAAACTCTTTGAAAAAAATACTCTCATTTACCTGAAATTAAACCATGTAACGATGCACTACTCTAATGGGCTCTGTGATGCCCCAATGATGCCGTGTAGTTCTTGCCCAATCCTCTTACTCTTTAATTCCCCCAGAAAAATGGCTTAACAAAATGAATTGAAGCTTCTGGATTATAGATTTCTGTATCTCCCTCAACAAGCATCCCCTACTCTTACATGTTGTTGAGTTATGTTACTAGAAACGAGGAACGGGAAAGAAATGAGAAATGGAGTTTTGAGGTTTTGCATTCAAGAAACAATGAGAGAGAAAAAATATTAAAATTGCTTTAAAAACTCATTTACTAGAATACCAAATATTCCAAACCTATCCCTGTTTCTACAGTTTTATTATGTTAGCCAAAATTCAACAATATATTAATGAATTATTGGCTTTAGCATGCAACAAAACAAAACACTAACAACAAACTAACAATTTAATGAAAGTAACTAAATACCTAGAAATGTCATCTTCCCTTTTAAGTATATTGTGAGTTGGGATTGCTCTCTTGGGAACCATAGATTTGTGCATTTAGGTGGATAGATGGGGAAAGATCTATCATCAACTTGTACAAAGGATCGCTGGTTATAATAAGAAGAAGTAAAAATCTCAGTTATAGAATGACCATTTGACTCATTCCAGAAAGTTGTTGGGGGTTAAATTCTTCTTAGTCTTCTTCCATTCAGATACCTATTGGACGGTCAACGATTTTATTCAATAATTATCTAACATAATTAATAGCACCCAACTGAGTTTTTGTCATTAGATAGACATTCCAAATTTGCAGGTTTCACAGGTTTCAATCCATGATCTATGCAGAACTAAACTAAAGATATTGGAGTTGTTTTTAGTGTGACATTTTGGACTTTCAAGTACCAGAGTCCTATGAAAAATTTTGAGGTGAAATTTTGGTTTTTGTTATTTAAACTAGTTTTTTTAATGTATATATGGATTTACCACCCTCGAAAATCCCTAGGGCACTTCGATTGCACATGATTACCCATGAAACTTGTGATTTCAATAAATTCCTGACTGATTTTAGATAATTTTGACAAAAAATCCACTTCAAAAACTTCCAAAAAATCTCACTAAAGACAACTCCAAAAATATTAAATTCTTTGAAATCAAAAAAAGATACGAAATCATTACTTCAATTATTGAAAATTTATTCATCATAAATTGTTCATCTAAGCTGCGCACCTAGAAAATGAAACTAGTTGTATGTCTTTTGCGCAATGTTTTTTTGGTAAGAGAGTTAACTGGAGTTTATAAGGGAGTTGTCTATAATGCAACTTTTTGGAAGAAATTGAGGTTAAATCTTGATTTGTTGCAGTTAAAATAGTTTTTTAACTTCATATTTGGATTCAGCACCCTGAAAAACCCTTGGGATGCTTTGGTTGTGCAGAAATTAGCTATCAAACTTGCGATTCCAATAAATTGCTGCCGGATTTTGACGGGAAAAACCCACCAGAAAAACTTTCAAAAAATCGCATTATAAACCACCGAGTTTATAAGATGTAACCGACTTTGGGAACGGCGTCCGTACGGTCTCGTTTCTAATGGTAACATAGTTGTTGAGGACGCTTTATAAAATCGAGAGGCACTATACTCTATTATAAATGAAATTGAGGGCCTTTAGCCCTTTTCCCTTTTAAATAGCTAGGGTTGGTCTCCTTTAATTCATTACTTGGTGCTGGATGATTCACATGTATGTATGCTCGAACTGTATCTAGTACTACTAGGAATAGGCCGTGACTAACTGGATTTAGGCAGAGAGTATGCGTGTGATGCACTCCAGAGTAAGCCATCAAAGGAAGGCTTGAATTCCCCGGAGCTGTACTTTACGTCTTCTTTGCAAAGAAAATTTTTCTCATTTACCTGGAATTAAACCCTCACCGAAAACTATAACACGTTTACCTGAGATTAAACCCTTACTAAAACCTATAACAATTCTAGCGAGTGGAGGAAGTATAGCGTTCTTGCGGAGATAAACGACTGACGACTTGAGCGGACGCGATGTAACTAAAAGGTATCTTTTTTGGTTAGGTCTTAATTTAAGACACATAAGCACGCCCCACTTAAGAAGTTTGTTTTACTTTTGTCTTTATTTAAGACAATTAAAATGTTACGATGGGTATTTAAGACGAAATTAAAATTTCATTTTGAATAAACGTCTTAAAACAACCCTTCATGTAGTAGTGTTAGAGTTTAGTGTGAACTTTAAAGTGGCCAGATTTTCATAGAACTAAGAAGTATTTGCTTTGTCTATATATGTTAGGTAATCATTTACAAAATCTTGCATATTCTTGTATTTGTTTAAATGAATGCTTTCTCAAAAATTCGTTAAAGGTTCACTAAGGATTCTGGAGTGTTGTTAGAAAAGCAATAGGCCGTGTTAAGAAAATTCGGGCATTACATCTGTTAGAAAGTTCATGTAAGAGAAAGCTCATTTGCAAGATTCTCCGCCGAAGGAAGCCCCTATGCTTCGAAATTGATATCAAAACCAGGTAACGTCTTCATTTATTACTTTTCAATTAACCATTTTAAAAGATAATTCTCCAGCAACGATTTTCATGTAACCACATTATTGGATTATTGGGCATTACTAAAATTGTGAGAGTTTTATCCCTTCTCCATTTGAAATAGTGAACGTTCAGAAGGATGCAATGTTTTTCAAACTATATAATCAATGTGACTCCCACCCAGAAATCGTGGAAAAGTATAGGATGTCCTATTTTTCAGCCCCTGCTGTAAAATGGAGAGTCAAAATTTTAGTAGAAAGTCAAAGACGATAACAATAAAATACATTTCCACAGCATTGGGTAAAGTGACTCCTCTCTACACGCTACGTTGATCTACTATATTTAATCTACACGTCATTAACAAAATTGGATTTTAACGATTGCGTATGGTGGCATATGAACTTCTTGAATATACCTATTTCAACTTCTCTTTTACAACAATCACATGGACAGTTAAAGTAACTCGATCACTACATGTGGGAGCAGAACAGACTCGTAGGAGCAAAGGCAATACTGAATTGCTGGTTACGGTTATGAATACAACTGTGCTTCTTGGTCTTTACTTAAATTGCAATCAATAAACAACTAAATTCCATAGAGAAAAACAAATCACAGTTTTCAAAACTACCAAAAAAGGTATGAAAATAGTACCATGGAAAGCGGCGTAATCAAGTGGCAAGAATTTCTGAGTTTCCGCGCAGAAGACAGCAGAAGGCGGGAGTTTTTTTTAAGGTTCAGATTGAATTAAAATTGGAAAACACTTGGCTATACACGAAGCACGAACACAAGTAAAACTGTTTTTATCCTTGAAGCTTCTGCCGGTTCACGTAAATTTTATGGCCATAAGAGGGTACACACGTTATTTAATAAGATTAGTTTATTTTACACCTGGAATTTTCCACACCACGCGTTACCTTTATCTGAACTTCATCACTGCCCGGCGCGCCCGCTGGCCGTCGTCTGACGTAAACTGCTCTCCGGCGGTGTCAGCGTCACCTCTACTCTCGCGAAATTGCGTGCAATCGAAGCGGCGGCTTTGGAGATGGCGGGGAAGCGTTTCTTTAGTGGCAAAGTGCGGCGTAAACGTTATATGTTTATAGGCCTTATAAATTATAACACGTAACATCATCCTCTTCATTTTGGACAAACGGTAAACTTATAACACGTGGTATCCTCCAATAGCATTAGGAAAAATTACACAACGTACATTTCCGAATGTCTACTGGTTATGACCCGTGGAATGTGGAGGGAAGCGCAATCATTTCACAAACAAACAAATAGTATATAAAAGTCTAATATCTAGGTGGTGTTTATTACCTTCTATCGATGTTTTGTTTGGAATTTGGGTTGCATGGTGATTTGTATTTTCAATATATAAATAAATTTAATTTTAATATTTTTAAATAATTAAATTTTATAAATTTAATTTTATTTTAATTAATTTTATTTAATTTTAGATAAATTAACTTTAGATTTAATTTCTATTTATTTATGGTATTATGATTTGATTAATTATTTTATAGAATTGTAATGAAATTTAGTTATGAAATATTATATATATATATAAAATATGGGTGGGATATATGGAATATTTATATTAGAAATATCTAGAAAAAGGAATTACCTTTTGTGGTTCAACAGAGCCGTTAAGAATCAACATTGAGAAAAGTTTAACAAAATGTCGATATCTTTATCTATATAAAATTAAAATCATCTAAAATAGTTAGATTAAGCTTGTCAAAGGATGTCACTTCTCGAAAGGAGAATATGTGAGTAGCACAATATTGACCGTTGAAAAATAAAAAAATCCCTACCTACTTTATTGATAACTTTCTGAGTCATCGGAAATTGATCGTTGGGTTTGGTAAAGCTGGTCCCTGAGCTGTTATATATACGCTTGTTTCTTCAGAGATTGAGCGGAAGCTTATTGGGACTTTTTATATGATTATGTGCTTCGCCTTATTCCATTCTGCTTCTTTTGCTCTGTGGCTGGAGTGCGGATATCATATTGTTTACTGCCTTCCAACAATAATTGTGCTGTTTGCTTCAACATAAATTGTGTATGTCACACATAATAGGAAGTCGTGAACACGAAAAAGTTTGAGGATAGATTGTTTATGGACAACACGTACGCATGGTCTGATAAACGCGTAGTTTCTGATATTTTTGTGTGCGAGTTGCAGATTTATCAAAGTACGATCGATGGCGTTAAATATTCTTGGCTTTCTCAGTGAGAAGAACATATTGGTGACTGGATCGACCGGTTTCCTTGGAAAAAGTATTAAATATTTCAGAGACTACCTTTTTTCGTCTAATATATATATATGATAATGAAGATTAACTGCTGTTTACTTGTTCCAGTTTTCATCGAAAAAATATTGCGGTCGCAGCCCGGTATAGGCCGCATTTTTGTTTTGCTAAGGGCGAATGATGCCGAGTCTGCCAAAATGCGATTCATAAGTGAAGTAAGAAATCTGATGATGTCAAGAAATTCATTGTCAGCGTCAAAAATTGGCCAATGCTCTGCCTACGAATAATGTCATTTCTTTGCTATGAATGACAGGTTTTGAAACTGGAGCTGTTCAGTAGATTGAGGGAACAACATGGAGACAACTTTGAAAGATTCGTATTCGAGAAAGTTGTTCCTGTGGTTGGAGACATTGCAACGGATCATAATCTTGGAATTGATACGGAGAGCAGCAGAGAGCACCTCTGGAGAAATCTGGACGCCATTGTAAATATTGCAGCGAGCACCGTGTTTGATGACAGGTTGGCCGGTTATATTTCATCTTGACAAGCTGATTACTTGTTGCCATTAGGAAAGCATTTATGTCTGAATGTAAAGACTAACAACTTTTCGCACAACGTAGGTATGATATTTCTCTGAATGTCAACACAAAGGGAGCTGAGAATATTGTGGAATTCGCGAAACGATGCCGTAATCTTCAAATCCTCCTGCACGTCTCCACTGGTAAGTCGACAGATTATGATTCTATCTATTAGTTCTAGAAAAGTTTATGAAAGGTTTAGAGAAGAAAATAGATTTCTTAAACCATAACAAATTTACATTAATTTGGTAGTTAAGTTGGCAGGTATATTTGATTAAAATTGGATTTTTTTTAGCTGTATTTTATTTGTAATAATTTTATGGAGGCTATATTTTTGGAATAATGATAATTTAGTGATTAATATTATGTTATTATTTTCGCGCTCATCCATCTTCAATTCACCTGAATTTCTATGTAGATTTAATTTGACTTTTTTTAAATATAGAAATTTTAAAATTATGTCAATTTTTTTTAAATAAAATAACTTTAAATCTTTATCACAATGTAGCAATAGCTATTTTATAATGTAAGTCTATATATATAGATAGATATATCATAAATTTAATTAGTAAATATATGTATTAACTATAAATTAAATTCAACCAAAATTTTTAAAATAAATTTTATTTGACCACTTTATATAAATTCAACAATTATTATACTTAATATATTTCATAACTTTATATTTAAATTAGTTATTAAATTTATTTTATTTTATATTTTTAATAGTCTTTTTTTCTAAACTATTTATATTAAGTTTTTTAATATATATGAAAGATAAATGGGACCACATATACATGTAATTATACATATTACTATAGTTCTAATAAAATTGAAAACAAAATTATTTATATATAGAGATGTGAAATTTATAAAATGACAAATAATATTATTAATAATAAGGGCAAGTATTGAGAGAAATCAAATAAAGTGCAAATTTTTCTTCAATATTTTTACTCAAAAAAGGTTTGTATTTTAAAAGATATTATCTCTCTTAATTCATAGTAAATCAGAAGTTAACCTGTTTTTCAGCATTTTCACTCAAAAGAGATTTATATCTTCATGGATTTGATCTCTCTTAATTCATAGTAAAGTAGAAGTTAACATAAATCTATATTGATATATATATTATTATATTTATTATTTTAATTTCAAATTACTTTTATATAGCCATCTATATTAAATAAATAAAAAATTACAAAACTTTAAATAACATTTGCTTAGTTTTTATGATAATATAATTACTCTCTTTTTTAATATATGTATGATTAGATAAATGGAATGGCCACAAAAATTTGAATTAATGACCAATCATAATTAATACTTTAATAATATACTCAATTATCATCACATCTTCACATTATTAATAACTTGATATTTCATATTTTTTAAGGATAATAAATATTTCAATATTTTGATAAAAACATATTAAAATATTTTTAATATAAGTCGAAAACAAATATTCCACTTACCATTCTTATTTAATTATATATTTATTATATAATGTTTCCGAGGATTATTTGAGTCTACAGGCAGAAAGTAATTGGTGATTTAACTTACCCAAAAAAATTATTTAGCATCTCCATCTTCATATTAAATAGAATTAAAAATAAATTATTAACACTGTCAAAACAAAAGTTATGATTATCAAATCCAAGAAGGACACTTACACTAATTTTATGTATAACAATAATAACTTGGAGGAAGTGTCCTCCTACAAGTACCTAGGAATTGATATTCATCACAAGCTCAACTGGAACTAGATCATTGAGAAAAGGATTAATGGAGGATGGAAAGCTTATTTTGGTCTTGAAAGTAATTGTAAAATGACAAACCTCGTAATATGGGATAGAAAGAAGTTCCTCTTTGAAACTTTAGTCACTCCGGTTATCTTATATGGATGTGAGGTTTGGGATTGTAGCATTTCTAGAGAATCATGTAGAAATATTGATCAAATCCAGAAATGTTTTATAACGTATAACCTCAAAATTAAAAGCAACACACCCTATCCTAATCCCCTTATAGAAGTGAGTTTTCCCCTATTGAGAGCCTAGCTATGACTAGGTTTCTATGGTATAAGCACAGACTCAATAAGATAGGAGACCATAGACTTCCTAAGCTAGCTTTAAATTCCAGCTAAAACCACCTAAGGATCAAACGAGGTTAAAAATATTGCTACTTCTAAGTTCAAAGAAAAAATGTGGTGTGAGAAAGATTTAGCAGCTAAAATAAAATTAAGATATTATAAAGAGGTCATCAACCCCACCCTAGAAGATCAAAAGTATCTCTTCTTTATTTAGCTCAAAGAATAGCCAAAATTAGAACAAACTCTCATGAGCTCCATAGTGAAACAGATCGTTGGGCAGTTCCTAAAACACCATGGATGGGAAGGTTCTACCATCTTTGTGAGAATATGAACATCGAAGATGAAAATCACTTCCTCTTAGAGTGCCTCGCTTACAACCACATTAGATCTCAGTTTCAAAATCTTTGTTGCAATAATGACCTTCCTAGCCTTTTACGTTGTCAAAATTACAGTGAGCTCGTAAGGCTTCTCTCCAAGCCTTTTGAGCATAGGAATAAAATCTTAAATGAAACTAAATAATTCGTTTCTTTAGGTGTCATAGACCAAAGTTTGGTCATCATCCTAAAAAACATGTAAAACTTAAAATGAAAAGACTAATACATATTTTTCATTTTTTGATATTTCATAATAAAATAAGAACCGTATGAGGTTTACTAGTAATTAAGTGGGAAGTTTACTAGTAATTAAGTGGGGTGCTGAGTTATAAAAAAAAATATTTGCATGTGAGTTAAAAATAAATTATATTGTTTTTATTTAGATTATATAAACACCATGTACCACTTAAAAGTCATGGTAAAAGAAAAAACGTGTTTAAAGTGGAACAGGGAACAAACAATCATTCTTATTCTTATATATTAGGAAAACAAATAGTTGTATCAACTGTCACTGGACTAATATATATGGAACGTACAAAAGCTTACGTTGTAGGACGCAAAAGTGGACAAATAAAAGAGAGTTGTCTGAAGCTGGGGCACACTTTAATGAACAGTAAAGGACTTGAGGGCAAAAGTAGTCCACCTCTGAGCTTAGATATTGAAGCAGAATTTGGCCTACTAGAGAAAACACAACTCAAACAGCAGGCGTCGTCAACTACTCACACTGCAAGCACAAGTTCGGTAATAGATGCCAAAGTGAAGCGTCTCAAAGAATTAGGTTTGGAAAGGTGAGTCACTTAGACGCGTATTGTAATTTGCATTGAAGTCATTCTGTAAAGGAAGGTATCAAACTAACTCATTCATTCATGCAGGGCAAGAACGTTTGGGTGGCCAAATACATACTCATTTACCAAAGCTATGGGAGAAATGCTAATAGAGAAATTGAGGGGAAATGTTCCAGTGGTCATCCTCCGACCGACAATTATTGAAAGTACTTTGGCAGAGCCCTTCCCAGGCTGGATGGAAGGCACCAGGTGCCCATAAATATCCATCCTTTATTGCTGGAATCTGGATAGCACATGTAAATATTTCATAATAATGTTATAAATATCACTATCATATCATTATTCACATTGATCATGTGTTTCTTACGGAATATCACACAGAACTATGGACACCGTTATAATAGGGTATGGAAAAGGACAAATTTCATACTTCTTAGCTGACCCAGAACTCATTTTAGACGTGGTCAGTCACTTCAATTCGCCTATCTATCTCGTCGCATATGGTTGTTCCTAAATATATAGATTGCTCAGTATTTACATTTGATTGTTCAATTCCTTCTCGCATAAGGTCCCCTAGCTATGTTGTTGTTCGTAAATACATAGACTGCTTAGTATTTAGATTTGAAATTGTTCGTTTGATGATTAACAGATTCCCGCAGATATGGTTGTAAACGCAATGATCGTAGCTATGGTCGCACATGCATACCAGAACGGTCTCTTTGTTTATCACGTCGCATCATCTGTTGCAAATCCATTGCGTCACTCTGTTGCAGCAGACGAGGCATATAAGTATTTTTCGAAGCACCCATGTGTTGGTAAAGATGGTAACGTAATTCATGTAAAACAGCTCTGTTTTCTAAAGAGCATGAGCAGCTTCCGCCAATACATGCATCGACGTTACAAAGCACCCCTAGAGGTAATTAATCTTTAATATATACTCCACAGCTTCTTTTATAGGTCCTCTGAACTTCAATACGTACGTGACAGCTAGTGGTGGTGTTGAAAAACAGGTATTCAATGTAGTGAACAAGCTCTTGTGTTGCAACTTCACAGAACGTTACAAACAGATGCTTCGAAGATACAACAAAGTCATGTGCTTAGCAGAGTTGTACGAGCCATACGTCTTCTTTAACGGAAGGTTGTGTCGCGCCGCTTAAATATATTTTCTAATACATAATTATTAAGCTGTCATTTTTACCATAGCTGACCATGTTACGACTCACAGGTTTGACATTACAAACACTGAAGGCCTCTGGAAAAGGATGTCAGAGGAAGACAAGAAAGCGTTCAACTTTGACGCCAATTGTATTGATTGGGTTCGTTACTTTTCAGATGTTCATATCCCTGGACTAGTTAAATATGTACTGAAGTAAGAAAGGATGGAGCCGCCAGCCTCCAAATCTAGTAAAAGTCTTCTATTTATGCTATGACTACGAAGGGGTACAGAGGAGTTTGCTAAAGGAGATTAGAGGAATTTGCTGCTGTACTTAAAATTAACTAAATGTGCTACCTTGTTGGATATTTCCTAGTGATGCAGCGTTACAATTTCCATAACTATTTCAATGAGCAGCTCTGTCAGATTTTTTTTTGTGATGTACGAATCAAAATTCCACTGAAATATGGAGTGTAATGCTTCTTCCGTTATTTATTTTTATTAGAAAATCATTATTAATATATTATATGTGCAGTATGATTTATTCTTTCTTTCATATATATATATGGATTTTTTTGCAATATCAAATATTTTTATTCTATAAGATTATTATTTAATTGTTAGTACATTTATTTATAAAAGAGGATAATAAATGTTAAATTATTTTCGATAGAATGATTATTATATGAGTTTATCAATGTCATATCATTATTTATATTAGTTTTTATTGATTTCTAGCATTAAAAAAATAAATGATATTAAAATGTTTTATTATGGATTTTTATGCAATATCAAATATTTTTATTCTATAAGATTATTATTTAATTGTTAGTATATTATTTTATAAAAGAGGATAATAAATGTTAAATTATCATTATTCTATAAGATTATTATTTAATTGTTAGTATATTATTTTATAAAAGAGGATAATAAATGTTAAATTATTTTTGATAGAATGATTATTATATGAGTTTATCAATGTCATATCATTATTTATATTAGTTTTTATTGATTTCTAGCATTAAAAAAATAAATGATATTAAAATGTTTTATTATAGAAGAGATATTTTTGTCAGGCGAGGCAGTAACTCTAATAGGCAGTAAAACTGATTCGGTTTATTTCATTAGGTATGTTATTGTTATATACAAAAGGGTGTGACTGCTCAGTTCATCTCCTGATGACTGTTCACATTCCTAATTTAACTATTTACATAAATTCACCCAATCGTGAGGATTAGGTGTCAACATTCCCCCCCTTAATCTGAAGGGATGTTGGTGAGTCCAAGCATCGTTCTGAATTTTTCAAGCTTTTCTCTTCCAAGCGCTTTGGTGAAGATGTCTGCAATTTGCTCATTTGTGGAACAATGGCGGAGATGGATTGTTTTGGCCTCAACATGATGTCGGATCAAATGATATTTAGTATTGATATGCTTTGTACGATCATGAAACTTTGGGTTCTTGGCCAACTTTATTGCAGAGGTGTTGTCAATCATGATTGGAGTTGATTGTACTTGTTTTACCTGCAAATCTTCAAGAATTTTTCTGAGCCACACAATTTCTTTGTTGCTTCAGCTGCTGCCACGTATTCTGCTTCTGTTGTGGAATCTGCTGGAACTGATTGTTTGCGTGATCTCCAGGAGAGAGCTCCTGATCCAAGACTCATAGCATATCCTGAAGTAGATACTCCAGTTTCTTTGTCTCCATCGAAGTCTGAATCAGAGTATCCGATCAAGCTGAAGTCGTCCCCCTGTGTGTACTTGATTCCAAGGTCTTGAGTTCCCTTCAAGTACTTAGAACTCTTTTTGCAGCAGACTAATGTCCCTCACAAGGCTTTTGCATAAATCTGGAGAGGATTCCAACAACAAATGAAATGTCTGGTCTAGTAGTAGTGAGGTAGTTGAGACTTCCTACAATGTCTATATTTTGTTGCATCCTCAAATTCCTTTCCTGAAGAGCTTTAAGTTTTGTTCCATTGGAGTAGTAAGAGGATTGCACTCTGTCATGCCAAATCTGTTTAACAAATCTCCAATGTATTTCTTTTGGGAAAGAAATATGGATTTTGAATGTTGGGTTACTTCAATGCCAAGATAGTAATGAACATAGCCCAAATCAGTCATTTCAAAGATTTTTCCTAATTCTTTCTTTATGGATGCAATATAACTTTCATTGTTCCCTGTCATTAAAAGATCATCTAAATATACCACAAGATATACAACTGTTTTGCCAACTTTCTTGACAAATAAAGTTGCATCATCAAGATCAAAATGATTGAAGTTGAGTTTCAGAAGATGCTCAGTTAGTTTTCATACCAGGCTCGTGGTGCTTGTTTGAGGGCATACAAGGACTTCACAAGTTTGCATACTTTATGTTCATGTCCTTTCACAGCAAATCCTTCAGGTTGGGACATAAAAACATTTTCTTTTAGATCTCCATTCAAGAATGCAGTTTTTACATCCATTTGATGGACTTTCCAACCGTTCTGAGCTGCTAGTGCAAAGAGTGTCCGGATGGTGGCCCATTTTGCTGTGGGGCAAAAGTTTCCTCATAATCGACCCCTTCCTTCTGTGCAAAACCTTTTGCCACAAGCCTAGCTTTGTGCTTGTCAAGTGAGCCATCAGCTTTGTACTTGTTCTTGTAGACCCACTTGCAGCCAATTGGTTTGGTTCCAAATGGAGGATCAACCAGCTTCCAAGTGTCGTTCTTTATGAGGGCATCATACTCCTTTTGCATCGCTTCTTTCCATTCATCATGAGAAGCAGCTTCTTTAAAGGAAGTTGGTTCAAAATCTGTAGACAAGTTCAATTCACAATCATAAGAAACATCCATATCAACAGGTGAATTAGAGTCATCTACATCACCTCCATTTTGTCGGTTTGCATTTATGGTTCCTATTTTTCCAATTTCATCAGGATGAACACTTTCAAGTGTCTTTGTCAGCCACTTGGGGACCTTTCTGAGATGGTCTAGGCTTCTCTGTTGATTGAGTTGGGAGTGAATCAAGATTGAGTCTCCCAATTCTATCAATTATATCACTTAAAGCATCATTCGTTGTTGGAGTTTCAGTCGGAGGAGAGTATTCTTCAGAAGAATATTCCACATGTTGATCTAGTATAGGAATCCCCCCTTCAAGATTTGGAATCTGATTTTCAAATTCTTGAAATGATTTCGTTTTTGTGAATCTATCCAAGCGATCAAGTTGCCGCTCAACAACATTGTCAGATTTGGATGATTCAAGAAAAATTACTTCTCTAGATATAACAAACTCTTTATTTTCTTCATCATAGAGGCGGTATGCTTTGGACGTGTTTGAATACCCCAGGAAGATACACTTACGACTTCTTGCACCAAGTTTGTTTCTATGTACCTTTGGTATCAAAGCATAACAGGTGGAGCCAAAAACCCTAGGATGTTTTACCGAAGGAACATGTCCATACCACAATTCATAAGGAGTCTTGTTTCTTATAGCATTAGATGGACATCTATTCTTTATATATGCAGCACACAGAACAACATCAACCCAAAACATTATCTTTACATTTTTGAAAAAAAGCATGGATCGTACCATATTCAAGATTGTTCTATTCATTCTTTCAGCTACACCATTCTGTTGGGGATTATATGGCACAGTTGTTTGATGTTTAATCCCATGTTGGTGAAGATAGTGTTCAAATTCATTTGATGTATATTCTTTTCCATTATCACTGGGAATAGACCCAGTATGATATTGTGAATCATTTTCAATCGATTTATGAAAATTATTGAATGTTAGGAAAGCATCAGATTTGTTCTTCAATAAATAAACCCAACACATTCTGGTGTAGTCATCAATAAATGTCATGACATATTTATTTCCATTTGTAGAAGAAAAAAGCATTGGACCACATAAATCTGAATGAATAAGTTTAAGCTTCCTATGTGCTCTTGAATGTGAGTCAAAGAATGTTTGCTATGCTTTCCCAGAATGCAAGCATCACATTGCTTATGTTTCCTAGGAATTGTAGGCAAACCAGCAACACCATTTTTATTCAATAAGCGGAGTTTGTCATAGTTTAAATGTCCAAATCTAGCATGCCATAATAAACTTGATGGAAGTGTACCTTCTCCATGATGAGAAATATATGAGAAATTTTGTGCATGAGCAGATGTTCCTCGTAGTTTGAAAAGTCTTTCTTCTTCTATTCCCCTCATGACAAGTGAGTGGTCAGATGCTTTTCTTACCTCAAGCTTTCCATCAAACA
>APFE030894639.1:0-13953 GCA_000404065.3 Pinus taeda
TCCATGTTCATATGTCACTTCAGAGGCCTAACTCACATTAGCAAAACCAGAAGGCAATCAATAATGGCGTCAACAGAATTATGCTTTATTTTTTTGGGGGTTTAAGTAAGGCTAGCCTCTATATTGGATAGAAGTATTCCAATTATCTCATAAATTGAGGCTTAACATCAGAATTGTGCGAAGTTAGTCGAGCCTAAATACTCTTTGGAAAATTTAATTCCTCTAATGGCCTACCACACAGCCAGGTTAACAAAAAAATAGTGGGAAGCACACCAATTTACCTGGGTATGTTTGAATTCTGCAGCTATGGTCGTGCTCACGGCGATCAAACCCATAAATCCCAAGAACAAGCAAAATCCAAAACGGGTTGTCTGCATATGATTCATCCTCGGCACGGGAATTGGAATTAATCAGCAAATCCACAATTTTGATTTCGCTTGGGATAACTCCGCCTGCTCTGCAACTCCATCAATGTAGATAAGTTGCTTCACAGATAAACGCTCACATTCTTGGTTGGCACCCAATCTCCATCGCTGGTCTGCGACAGTTACACGGAGTCTTTCTTATGGAGTCTTTCTTTCCGAATGCGCGCCAAGTTTGTATGGTGACCACTGGATTAATCAATGCAACACCCCTTC
Source organism: Pinus taeda (assembly GCA_000404065.3). Classification (NCBI taxonomy): domain Eukaryota; kingdom Viridiplantae; phylum Streptophyta; class Pinopsida; order Pinales; family Pinaceae; genus Pinus; species Pinus taeda. The sequence continues at coordinate 639 of APFE030894639.1, forward strand.
CCTTGGTTTGCTCGCAAGCACTCATATTTCATCAACTGCCATATGGGCCCGTGGGTCTATGGTATCTTTGCTTTGCGCATACTCCGTCTCCAATGCTGTTAAACAGATTAAGTTAATAATGGTTCCATCAATTTGGTAATGGAGAATTAACCAGATGTAAAGTAGCGCCTGCCCATTGAAAGTAGATACCTATTCACCAAAGCGTAAGATTTGTTCGCCCAACTTTGGTGGTGTGGGCGTACTCCATGCAGATACTCTCTCCCTATAGGAAAAAAAAAATGAAAATGGATTCTTTCTTCCCCATAAATTTTGCAAATCTGCCCCCATGAATTTTGTAAAATCTGTACTGGTAGTCTGTTTCACCTAACATATCTTAGATCCAACGTTTCAGGTTGAAATCTTGTCTACCTCATCCATTATTCCCCTCAACTAACCAACGTTTCAGGTTGAAATCATGTCTACCTCATCCATTATTCCCCTCAACTATCAAATTCCATAGTCCCAAACATATATACATGGTGTTAGCGCCATGAGGGGAAGACATCATCTCCACATTGGCGAGAAAGGGAGTAACACCATAATTGGCCTACTCCTTATTTCATCATAGTGCATTTATGTCTACTCTAAGAATAGCTCCATTCACCACTTTTGGCTCTAATCAAGTTGGTCATGATGATGTTAGTGTAGATAACATCATATACATGAAGTACCAACAATACTTGCACATTTCATTGCATGCACGTACACACTTTAGTGACAGATGTCAAGTTTTAAAGATGTAATGCATTCCATTACCCTCATTTATAAAGTCATTGCACCCACCCTTTGGCATCGCATGCATGCTTTAACACCCTATACATGCTTAGAACCATTATGGAATCCTATTTGGGATGCCTAAACCCTTAGTTGTGCACACCAACACATGCATGTCAACAACAATGGTTATGCAAAAAACATGAATAGCTATTGTTCACACTTATCTAATTGAGGAGTAATGTCAAGTTAAGATAATGTAATGGAGAAGTGTCATATTGAGAGGTGGGGGTCTTGGATTGGGTTATTAGATTGTGTGATTTCTTATGAAGGAAAAAATGTATTTTATCGAAGGACACAACATTCATTATTGTAGTATAAATGTTGCCTTATTATACATCACTTTTTTAAATCACTTTGAACTAGGTCAAGAAGGCACATAACATTCATTATTGTATTATAAATGTTGCCTTATTATGTATCACTTTTTAAAATCACTTTGAACTAGGTCATGAAGGATGATCAATGGAACAGTATCTAAGGCTGATCCATTTGATGGTTATGAAATCCAGTGAGAGATCAAATGCTCAGAGACATTATCAACCAACCATCATTTTCATGACTCTGAGATAGGCATTCTACAATCACATGGTGCCTCAGCAGACACAAATGGTGGTAATGTAGATGCGACAAATAAAATAGAAGATGGTAATTTGCCCAGTTCTCAGGTGCAGTGTGTCTATCGGTGCTGTTCTGAGTGCATACATAGAGTCCATTTATTAGTGAAGCAATTTGTCATGAATTGTTGGAACGCTGATGGATGCTCTGACAGATACGAAAGTGTCCATGATCAAGTTGCTTCATGTGCAGCACGTGTGCTTGCAGTTGTAGCCTAATTTGGTGTCTCGAAGAGCACAAAGGAATCAGGCAGTATGAAAGGGTTCGTGCTTCTTGGTCAAAACTCTTGTTCTTGTGAGGATACATGTAATTTTCATCCGATGCAGACTTTTTCTTGAGGGGGCACAAATATCAGGAGCGAAGAAATCACTATAAGAGGATGTAAATGTCATGCGAGTCCAAGAAAAAGGAATGCAAGGTGGAGACATGGACGTGATACTTCTTGGCTAGAAGCTAATCTTGAATTTGTTATTGTTGATCATGTATGTAACTCCGACCGGACCGAGGACCTTCATATTCATTGTCAAACAAAGCATGTTTATTTTTGTTCGCTTATACAAAAATTGTCAGCCATGAAGCAGCCTCTATGGTAGCTATCCTTGTAATGGTTTAAACGGTCGCATAAGTTGTAAAAACACTTTCTGTGTACATGCGAGAAAGCTTCGCCCTTGAAACATGTAAGTTCCGAACTATGTATCTTTTCAGAGAGCCATGTACAGCCAGAATAAAATGATCAGCTAAGAAAGGTGATCAAAATACTGAGTAAATGGAGGACTCAAGATCTACGGCCCAAATTATTTTGCGTCCAAATCAACGGCATGCGGGGGGTCCAGTTCTGTGGAAATTTAACGTTGGGAAAGGTCCCGCGTTCGGTGGTTTCCATCAAACAACCCAAGCACCAGATCAACGGCACTGTACCCATTGAATTTATTTTAAAAAGAAGTTTTTGTTGCTTTATAGGTTAGACATTAGCTTGAAATATGAAACTTATTCCAAAATGTTTTTGTTACTTTATAGATAAGGCATAGATTTCTTGGCTTTGTGATGAAATAATGAAGGGAAAATACATGTTAATTTGTTACTTGTGCTCTTTGACTGAAAAATACACGGTGAGAGAATAATGCATATTATGCTAATTGAAGAATGTTTTTCGCTTGTCGAAATTATAGTATTGAACTTAACACACGAACACTTTACAACAATGAACTAACAATATTCATGATGAAAATAGCAATATGGAAGATTTATCTACATAATGAAAAAGGCAACATGGGAGATTCCAATCACGTTCCAAGGCATTTTTTAAAATGTGGATGTGACAAAAGGTTGTTGTGGAAGGTGTTGTTTGTATATGGGAAATTTCTTGATCGTTGTGTATAATCCTAATGTTGATAGATATGTCTACTAAGTGGTTCCAGTTAATGGGGCATTGATTTGAGTGTTCAATATATTTTTATTCTTTATCAAAGTATTCTTTTGTTGTATTTGTGTTCTTCAATTTATACCTTACGGCGTTTCCTTTGCAACATCTGCTGCAAATGCTAGTAATAAACATTTTCAAATTGTAAAATAATGTGATCGTTGAAATTATAATAATTATTAACATTTTTTAAGGCAAACATTAATATTATTGATAAATAAACATCCACAACTATTGAATGATAGCTATAGAATTAGCCCTAAATTCTATTGTTAAGATTACATATATACTTAGTGTCCAACATCGTTTTTGATGTTTTAATGCTATGAATATCCATAATAATATTTTATATTCTTAATAATGGTGCAGTGGTTGCCTTAAATATTGATGGCTAGTAATGTCATACGTTATATTATAATGTGATTCAGAGTCATTTATTACCTGCACATGTGGATGCCTTAAATCTTGATGGCTAGTGATATTATATGTTATATTACGACGTGATTCACTCTCATATTTGCATATGTGGGTTACTTATTGGATAGATATTCCAACGTGATCATATTTATATGCCTTACTAATATATGGCTTATGTGCATCCCATGATAGAAAGATATTTCATGATGTGTACAGGTGTTAAATGCCTTTCCATTAGAGTGATTTCATATTATTATTGGTTAGAAGAGATGTTACCGAGAAGTGGTTTAATTTTATGATTCATGATATGTAATATATGATGGGATACCTGGTTAGGATCATTGTTATGATGGTATACATGGTTGGTTGTTATTAGTGGTATAAATGGATAACTTTTAATGGTCAATTACATACCACAGAATGATTAATTTAACACATTTCCTTGATATGATTTAAAATATATGTACATATGTACATATATTTGGTACTTTTTCCATTTAGTTTGGTTTATGTTATGATGTATGGTTTGTGCTCTGTTGTGTAATAATTTATTTTATGAATTATGATAATGATAGTGTGTATTTATTGATATTTTTGATAGATTTAAGTTATATATGTTGTGACATTGGTGAGAATATGAATTTAAGTGAAGGATTCTGGTTTTAATGAAGATGTATATATTTTCTTTATGTTTAGGAAGTTTAGTAAATGGGAAAGGATCCTAGAGAATGATTTACAATTTTTTAGATTGAGATGAATTATAAAATAAGTGTTTTATGTAATGTTGTGGTGTAATGGTTCATGGGATTGGGTTTTAGAAAATTTTTACTATAAATGAAAGTTGTGTCATGTTATTGGTTTAGTTGGTGAAAAAAATATCTATACCTACTTTGTCTCTATGAATTAAAATGTTAGGAGTGTGTTGTATGTTAAAGGGGTGTTAAAGATTAGTATGCCTAGTATCCTGTAATAATTCTGGGTCTAAATTCCAATGACACCTCTCTAGTTATGATTGTGATCACTAGTTGTAGGTGGTAATAAGACCTTTGGGTGCTATAGTCCCATATGATATGGAGGTTCCGTAAGTCTAGGAAGCTCTCCACTAGACCTAGGTTGAATTGATTGAAATCTTGTTAATTTAGTCCTAAGTATTTAGGTGAAATTCTTGATAACAATATGAGTTTCTTTTTCTCATCCTCATTTATATTGAGCCCTTCTCAAGGGGAAACACATTTGAAGGTGGTTGCTTGGTTAAGTAGAAAAATTACCCTTCATTTGTTTTAGCCTATTAAATATTTAAGACTAGTTTATTACATTATGTTAGAGATTTCTAGTGAGAGATGTGAGAGATGGAGCATATTTGGCTTTGTTTTGGACATTTGCAAGGAAAACATTCTCTGTAATTTTATGTTTAAGTGTTTAATTTATGAACTATTGAATTATTGGATGCATTATTTGATTCCATGTTCCTTTTTAGCCTTTGGTAGACTCTAATCTAGTGTATTTTCATGTTTATATGCATTGGAATTACTACTATTAGTTTTGCCGTATATGATATTAAAGAAAAAAATTTAATATTTTGTAATGATAGTATCCTTAATAGGTTATTAAAACATGGTATTAGAACCTAAGTTTTCTTTTCTGAGTGCTTGTAGGGAGACTAATGGATCCTTATAACCTAATGATAATTTTTTTGGGCATGAAAATTAGTACGATTGAGACAATAGTATGTCTAAGGCATAGGCTTAAGGTCTCAAGTTAGGAAAAAAAGAAGTACGAAACCATTGATTTATATAACATATTGATGCAGGAGAATCCAGCTCTGAGGAGACAGAAGGTGGTTGACGGTCTCATGGAGAGACAAGAACACACAGTCATACATGCATAGCTGGAGAGGTGCCAGACTTGTCAGTTATTTTACTTTATTTACTTGTTTTATTTTTGAGAAGGTCGATAGGACCATGTCAATTAAAATTATGAACTGTTTGTTTTTAATAGGAATTAGTAACAGAAAAATAAGTTGATATTTAATTAGTTTCTTTATAAATTGTATTAGTTAGGGACAATTAGAAACTGGTGGACAATTACCCAATTCTGTTGGGCAGTTCTAATGGAAAAAGAACAGTTATGCCTCAGGAGATTAAAAGGAAAAATATAAGCATTGTAAAGGATTCCTCAGACAGAGAAAGAAAGATACAGTCATTTTTCAAAATAAACATTTATTCTATTTTCTTTATTGTATCACCACTGTATAACAAATTTCATGCATCAATACATAAACCTGTGTAACTAATTTGCGTTGGAATCATAAGACAGAGAGAATTAATGAAGATGATCAGAGTGTAGACATGTAACTAATCAATTCCGAACAGAGGAGAACGAGAAACTTCGAGCACAGACAGAGTTCGAACAGAGAGAGCTAACGAGAAGCGCAAAGCGAAGATATACAAATATATCACATCCAGGCAAAGGCGGACGAGAAATTCGTGAATGCCAACAACCTTTTCAGGTAACCCGAAAAACAAACCCTCATATTATTTATGAACAGAACAAACGCTGACATGTAACAAATATATTATTGTATTGTATCATTTCACAAAACTGTGGTAAACAAACATACACAGTACAGGCGTTCCCCAACAAGAACTTCATTAAAAAAAAAACAGAGCCTTGAAACTGAGTTTCGAATAAGTAAATGATACAAACAGACAGAACCTAAATGATTGCCATAGAAATGAAGCACCCAGTATAAACAGCGTGAACGAGCGTTCCATTAATTAAACAACAAAGCTACAGGACGAGGGTTCGAATCACCGAATACCCATCTCACAAATTAATCAAATAACAATGTAGAGGACGAGGGCTTGAAGCCACCAGAGGCCCATCTCACAAAATGAGGGTTTCAATAGCTGAATAGCATTATTACAGATTAAGGACCGAAGACCAATGTGCAGACCCGAAGGAGGGTTACGCAGACAACAAAAATACCATTTATTTTGCCGCTCAAGTGACGGACTACCCACTAAAGCGAAGACTCAGAACCACTAATCAATTACAGGCAACCAATATGGAGAGACCCTACCCGTAGGGACGAGCTGGAGATCTCGAGTGAGTGTCAGGGACCGTGAAGTGCCTTGAATCACAGAGCCGACTATATGGAGCCACCTGCAACGAAATGAGAGTAGGTTAGAGACATATACAGTCACAAATAATTGTTTAAAACAAAAACCGGGTGAAGGTTGGAGCTTAGAACCTTACCTGAAGCCGAAGAGGCATAGCCGAAAACCGAAATAACCAACATACCCCTGAAGACACGGAGCGAGGGTGTCAGGGTATGAAAAAGAAGTAATAAATAAGTTTATCAGAGAACCTGAGCTTACCTTGGCAGTGGAATTGGAGCGCGTTAGTTCGGTGGAAACCCTGTCATGAAACAACCCATCAGTAAATCGAGCAGGAACGACATCTAAACAGCAGAATCGAGCTAATAAATCAGTAAACCAGAATACAAACCCTGTGCAGAGAAGCGACACCTCCATAACCCACTGAAACACTACCTCAAAAGCAACAAGGGGCCGAGAGAACCCACAGAACCAGCACCGAGACTAGAGCAACGGAGGTGAAAGAGCTCCCACAGAGAAGAACCAGAGCTCAGCACAGTGAAAAGTGCAAATGAAAAATGAGCGGGACAGAGGTTGACCAAAAGGGTAAGGAACCGTATAAAGGAGAACCGGCAGCTGGAGGTCATTAACCGACGAAGCCAGTAGAAACCCTAACAACAAAATATCAGGCGACGTACCAACAATTAAAGTCAGCAGTTGGTAAAATTTAAAGCGCCAAGTCTTGTCAACAGTAAACCCATTGGGAACGGCGGGAGGCCATCACATCTAACTTAACATTATATATTATGATTAATTATTTAAGTCCAATTTGTAAGCTAGTGTGATGTGTGTAGGATATAATGAAATAAAACAAAGAAAGAAGAATAGGGGGAGGAAGTATGAAACCATTGATTTATCTAACATTAAATATTATGAATATTTATTTTAGTTGTAGGAAATAATTTAACATTGAAGAGTAAGAGTAAATAATTGGTTCACTTTGTCTCATAATTTTCAAGTACTTTTTCTTTCCATATTTTTGCATAACATTTTCCCTTATGATAAAATTATTCCTTTGATTTTTAATTTTTTAAAGTATTATATGTTAATGCAATGATCATTTTTTGGGGGATTGAGACACTAGTAATCCCGAGACATAAGATTAAGGTATCAATTTATAATGAAAGGAAATAAAGGAAAAAGAAGAAGAATTAAACTATTGATTTATGTTATATCTAATTTGACATCGCATATTATTACTTATTATTTCAGTCTAATTAGTAAAATTGAGACACTGGTGTGACGTGCTTATGATACAATGATAGTGAACAAAGAAAGAAGAAGTATGAAACTATTCATTTATTTAACATCTAATCTAATAATACATATTATGATTAATTATTTTTATTTTAGGAAGCAATTTAACATTATAGAATAGGAGTAAATTGTTGGTTCCCTTTATCTTAAAATTTTCACATAGTGTTTTCTTCATGCCTCTTTTACAAATGGTTTTCTCTTATGATAGGATTGTTCCTTTGATTTTAAAATTTTTAGAGTAAGATATTTTTCACAATTATATAACAACAAGGCTCAAAGCCATTATAACAAATACTCTATATGAAATCAACATGTCACTTATGTGAATTGTACCTAGGTAGGAAGGATAACAATCATTTCTTCTAACTACCTTGACAAATTCATTCTAATATTATAATAAGTATTATTTCTATTCTTTTATAATTAATATTGTAGCACATTATTTTAATATTAGATTGTATTATTGTATTATGTTCTAAAATTACTACAATACCATAGAATAAAATTACATTTTGAAGAATGTATAAAACACACATGAAAAAAATAGATGTAGTTTATATCATCATTGAAATCAAAAGTTTAAATAGAAAAATAAAAATAAAATTTCTTTTGAAACCTTTTGTCTATAAACTTTTTTTTTCATTTATTTTAATTCAAAAATATTTATATATTTAAAAAAATACTCACATATTTATATAACTAGACAAAATACCAAATTGCCTTTACCATTTCTAAACACAGAATTTAAATCAATGGTAAACACAGAATTTAAATCAATTTATTTAAATATGAAGTAATTCATTTAAACAAACGAATGAATAAATTTTTTAAAAGCATTTTTCCATTTTTGGAACATCTCTATCAAATACATCAATAGTTTTCCTTTTCTTGCTATATTACATACGTGAATATCAAAAGTTACAAAAATCTCGTTTTGTCGTTGTCTAATAAGAAAGAACATAATTACATTTATTTCAAATTCACGTATTAAAAACTTTAATAGAGAACTAAGCCCTAAACCTACCCAGCACATTTTTGGAGATAGAGCATTGTGGAGATAGATGGAAAAGTATGGAAAGTTATGGAAATTTTGGGCTATATTTTGAAAAATCTGGTAAAGATTTTGTAGGGATTTTTGTAAACTCAAATAAAAATTATCAGATTTCATAATTTTAGAGTGCTCTAGAAATTTTTTAGGGTATTGAATTTATTTTCACCTTTAAAAACATGATTCAAATACTGTCTCTACAAATTTTTTTATTTTTTAAACAGTTCAAACAATTCCTCTGGCTCATTAGACTACTCTGAAAATAAATATGATTTTCTTACATGCTTACGGAGCCTCATAGTCTACTTAAATACAATTACTGAACAAGAGAACCCTGGAGGTGACCACCATCTAAAACAAACTTGTTCCAAACTCTCAATCCCACCATCCTCTTGTTCCAAACTCTCAATCCCACCATCCTCCTCCACGCCTTCTCGCGTGAACACCTTATGCAGCCTTGATAGTGAAAAAATAACCTAGGTAATTGATTGGAACCGTGACCGTGGAGGTAGATACCTCTGCGGTGATTAAACTGTTCTTCCTGCTGGGAGTCCACATTTGGGAACGCATTCCCTCGGCAACATCTACAACCGTTGAAATTCCTTGGCCACATCGTTCAGCGCCGGAAACTTCATTTTGCTCGAGAAGTCTGCAATACATGCCGCTACCACTCGAGAAGTCGCCCTCGCCAAGGAGAAGTCGCCCTCGCCAAGATGAACATGCTGAACCAAACCCTCCCGTACACGGTAGAAATCCTTGACAAATGGAGAAACGATTATGTATTGGGTGAAATTTTTAGCATTCGTTGCAACCTACGTTATGTAGACTATCCCGATATAATATTTCCTTTTTAGAATTAACTATAACATGCGTTAGGGAGGCTATCCCATTTCTTTGTGGCCAAGTATATTAAGAAACCCTAGGGTTGAATACTTCCTTTTTGTCCCAAGAGTAAGAGGAATATATTTCATTTTATATATGTTTTAATTATATGTTATAAATAAAATACAAAAATTTAATTTTGAGGTTATGCCTAATTGAGATATTAAATTAGTGTATGATTATTTTTTTTATTCGTAGAGATATTATTTCATATAAAAAAATGATTATTTAAATTTATAGAGATATACATAGTTTATTTTATTTTAGATGCGAAACTCATATTTTAACATTTATGTTTATATTTACTCAAATTGTATCTATATTTTATATTTTGCTATGTAATTAGTACATTCTACATTAGTGTGAGAATGAGTTAGAACGGAAAATTTTTTTTAAGATATTGTAAGTAGATGATCAATCTAGATCTTTCAAATAAAAAATATATTTCTACATTGTATAAAGATGAAAATAAACATTGCTAAAATAAAACCAAACTCTCATAAAATTCTACAATAAAATTAAAAGTTGGTCAACTTTGTAAACAACTTAAGATTAAAAAGTCTCTCACTATTATAACATTAAAAAGATTGAAAACGAAAAACACTTCTTAAATTGCCCATTATATATTTAGATTAAAACTAAATTTCAAAATATTTCTTATACTATCAACCTTCTTAAACTTAAAAATCCACTGAAATTTAAAAAAAATCAAATAATATCCTATATTTTAAAATTATATATATTATTAATCAAATCCATACTTTATATCTTAAAACACTATATCTTTCAACTATGTTTCTTTGTTACTTGTATTATTTTTATCAATTTTTTTTAGACTTATACTTTTTATACTATACATCTAATACTCTCTTTGTTTTATTACTCTTGCTTGTTATTGGAATCATCAAGTTAATACTATCTTTATTTCGAATGGACCATAACCTCAAACCTTATATGGATTATATTTCTCCATATCAACATTATGCTGTCATATATATATAAGTTATGGTGACGTACTTTTTATATGTTATTATCTACATCTTGTTTAATACTTTGAAGTGAAAACATATATAGTAGTATAGATGTTTTCTTTATAATAATTAAAATTATTAAAATAAAGAATTCGATTTTGTTAATTACTATACAAATATTAAAGTATAATGACAAATTTATTCAATGATTAACTGTTTGTTACGGAGAATGTGTAAGTGTTAGATGTAACGTAAAAAAATTGTATATCAATACTTTTTACATAATTTTAAAATATTTTATTTTCATTTAATTCTGATAACTTTATAAAATTTATCTAAGCAAAGAGATATGTTTTCACGTATGGGGGAGATGTGTAAGTGTTAGAAGTAATGTAAAAATATTGTATATCAAAACTTTTTAAATATTTTGTTTTCATTTAATTTTATAACTTTTTAAAAATTTAATGTAAAAGCAAAGAGGTATGGGGCACATGTATTGGTGTAAAATAATGATGTAACGATATTTAAATTTAATAAGAACATAAAAACTTAATAATCACAAGATAAGATTCATAATCGGCATATTCATCCCATTTTATTGTGAATATTATTAGCTTATAAAGGCACTTTGTTTCAATAACATGGCCCAATACCATGGATTATCATGAATACCAAATCTCTCTCTCTCTCTCTTTCTCTCTCTTCTCTCTTCTCTGTCCATCTCTAATATATATATATATATATATTATATAGTATATAGTATGATATGATATATATTATAATTTTAAATAACTAATTTCCATAATTAAATCCTAAAAGGAAGAATGTTGGATTTATGTTAACAGCCATAAAACATAATACTACCATAAGCTTACAATAAAATAAGATTCATAACAATGGATATTCGACACATTTTGACATGGATATGTTTAACTTGTAAATAAGATTTGTAAATAGGCTTTGTTACAACATGATGAGACAATACCATGCCTTATCATCAATACCACATGTCAAAAAACCATAAATCATTTCAAAATAAAAATATTTGATAAATATTTTGGTTTAGACGCTCTCCATCCCAGTATGCAAGAGATGTTGTAATACCATGTCCTATAAACATTTTGACTCGGTCAATGTAACAACTTATAATTTAAATGTACAACTAATTAGGTCAATTATAGTGTTTATAATCAACACACAACTATTCAACTAATTACCATAGAATTTTGAAAAACATGAGTAGAGACGACTTACCGATATTCCTTAATGGTAATTTTAGAGTCGAATGCTATTTGAATCTCATTAACCAAAACAATGTTTTGGGGATCAGTTTCCACCCAACCGTAGCTAAACTGTGTATAATATTTCTACAACTCACCACTCCCAAGCCCTTAATCAACATACTACTATGAGGGAACACTTTGTCTCACAACACTTTTCTCTTAAGATAATCAATGAATCTCAGTTCCTTATCGTTCATTTAATAGACCAAAAAATTCAAAGGGTTCCACATGCAACTTTTATCTTTTTATTTTATGTTTTACTTAATTTAATATTTCTCTTAATTTAACTCTTTCTTATTTTATTCCTTTCTACTCTTTGTTAACATTACTTATTTTTACTATTTTTATAATATACTTTTGTATATATTTACTTTGAACTCTTTCTTATTTAATTATTTTATGTATTTACTATTATTATAAATCTCCGCTCATTGTTTTATTATCTATTTACTATATATATATAAGCTCTATTATTTCTTTATTTTTATTATTTTTTTTTAGAAAGGTGGTTCAGAGACAACTGAGTGGCCCCTCTAACATCCACAAGAAAATCTAGGTAGATCAACCCCGAAGGGATCTACCTGTCCTTCAAACTAGCAAAGGCCTAACCCCAAAGAGCGTTAAGGAGAATTTGACCTCGTGATCTCCTGCGAAGTACCCTAGCAATAGAGAACCTTGATCAACTACAACTATCCCTTTTGGGCTCTTTATTTTATTATTATTTACTATCAATTAATATTTTGGTTTATTTATTTTTAGTATTTATTTACCATTATTATCCTTTTCTTTATTTTTATAATTTATTTACTTAATCTAAATATTATTTTATTTATTTATTTATTATAGGGTAATTACATATTCCCCCTCTTTAAGGAACTTTGTCCTGAAGTTAATTTGAATCATTTAACAATTTATTTAGTTATTTAATACTTCACATTTGCCTGACACCCTTTGTTGAACTACTATAACAAGTAGGCATTGAAAGTTTCCATAGCACCGCGGAAATCCCAAGGAATATCTACGCCTTTTCCCACTTTCACAACCTAGTATAAGCTTCATCGGTCTATTCCATAGCTCAAGGCTTAACCCAAGACTTATGCTTGGTTCAAACCTCATATGCCCCAAGGCAAGCACTCGAATTAGTACTCCATGCAGTTGTGCTCCAAAAATCTCAAAAGGTTGACCCACTCCTCCGCACTAACTAAGCTGCACAACCCCAAGCATCGAATACCTTCCACCACCACTAGAATTCAACATCTCAATCCATTATCAGACACTTGGCTTACAATATCAGGCACTTGGCCTACTCAAAATGGTCTCATAGCCCCTCAAGAGCTATCCATCAAGAGCTATACGGGATGAAGGAACCACTAGCATATGTAGTGTTGATTGAGTGTGTCCCTAGCCCATATGTTGTTACATATTCTCCCTCGTTGTTATGGGCTCCC